>PVJA010006508.1:0-72640 GCA_004027025.1 Myocastor coypus
ATCTGAATGTTTTTCTTAATAATTCTGGCCGCCTGCTCCTGAATCTTCAAGTTTGTTTTTTGTTCCTAATATCTTTTCTACAGAGGCTGCATTGTGCCAAAGGTTGAATAAAGCTCTGCGAGCCTGACAGTAGGCAAAGACACACACACACACACACACACACACACACACACACACACACACACACACACACTTGTGTTTTCTAGGCTCCTGTCTCTTTGCAATCTATGTTGCTGTTGGCACCGGGGAAAGGCATGTGAGGAAGAAAAGACAAGAGTGCACATGGGCCCGGAGCCACAACTCCACTCTACCCCTTTCTTCTTGACGATTGAGCTGACTTGTGATACAAGTTCACCTATCTGTCTAGGGATATCTGCTGGGCATATGTAGGTGTGTGCATGTCGGAGGTGGGGAGAGGATGATTCTGCCATGACAGCAACAAAGGCTTTGCCTGGTGCTTTGGGGCTATGCAGACCATGGTTAGCTGACTCAGTACCTGCTGCCTAATGAGAACAGGCTTTCTCCTTTTGAACAGAGGTCTATTTTCTGAACCAAACTCCTTCAGATATTGACCCATAAAACTCAAATAATGAAATGTTCACCATTTGGCTCAGCCAGTCACATTTGGAGCTGCGAATCGGAATCACTTCCACTTCAGGTGGTCTAAATGCAACTCAGTGATCAAACACACAATCAAGAGGAGACATAGGGATACATTAATAATCTGACACTTTCATATGCATGTCCACTCAGGATTAGTGCCCACGGCCTCAAACATGGTCATGAGATACTCTACTTGAAGAACAAGGAAATCAAAGAGAAGAATGTGCCTCACTGTTGTTCAAATATAGCCTTGAATTTGCTTTATCCCAACATAAATTTAAATCCTGGAAAATCACAAAGACAATAAATAACTCACATGTGAATCATACGTCTCCTTTAAATTAAGTGTTTGAACTCAGATCCAAGTTTCAAAATATATTTTTTAGAAAAGAAAGCATTCTCACACTCTTTCTATATTTGTCATCTTGAAATCTGATGATGTGAATGAACAAAATGGAAATAGTAAGCAAAACGGCTTCCTTATGCTATTTTCCTCATTGAACTTCATTTATTTACAGATGGTCAAGTGGCTACAAAAGCACATGCAACTCTCCTGTTATTAAGAAGTGAGCTGCATCAGAAATTTCAAAGAACTGATTTGTATTTCAGAATTCCACAGATGAAGTGCCTTAAATAGAAACAACCACTCTGGAAATTCTTAAAACATATGCAGGCAAACAAGGGCAGAGACAAGTTATCCAGGAATGAGAATGTGCTGGTTTTCACTGGTTCCACTACCATTTGTTGCTAAAACCTGACAGAAACAACAAATAATCTTTCACACCCTCTTTTGTTAATGGTTTCCAAAAAGCAAAAATTTTCTTTTTTAAGAAACCTAAACCTTATCCTTTTGTTCCCATCTGAATTGCTGAAGGAGAATTTATAGTGTGGTAAATATAACAAAAAGAGAGAAAGTTCTGGAAATGAAGTGACTAAGTAAAAATTAAGAAGAAGGTTGTTTTTATAAAAACCAGTTGACATTGCCCCAGTCCAGAATCCATTTTGGCTGCTGGCTCTCCTAGGCCTGGTCAAAGGACTGACTGCTGAGGAATGAAAGCCACAAGGTCTAACCAGCTCACAGCCCAACACAGACTCGCACATCCGTGCTCTTTTCTGGCTCCACATGGCTGTACAACCTTGGTTCAAACTTAGATCTTTCTTAAAGGGCTTTGAGGCATGAACACCAGCAGGACAATAACACTTCTGATCTTCTGTCTAAAATTTGATTGAGGAAACTTCCCCTCCTTCTAGAGCAAATTGTATGCACAAAAATAGCTTGGTAGTATTTCCACATTTGATGTAACCTTCCCCTCTAACTTGTTAGCAGTCTCTAAGACTTCCCACAGGCAAATCGCAAAGCTTTACTGCTGCAAGCCCAATACAAAAAGGCTGAAGCAGTGATGAGTGTAACACTTCCCCCTCCCAGCATTTGAAAATTGATTGTAAGAAGAAGCACCATTGGTATGTCTAGGACTTATTTTAGATCCAAACAATGAGAAATTTGAGAAGTATTGTGGTAGTAGCTAACTGAGCCTGATTCTCCAACCTTTCCTTTGGTGTTAGGGAGCCAAGGTCTGCCTTACCCTGGAAAATAGAGCCCAGGCTTAGACCCTAAATCAAGGAGTCGACAGAGCCCTGTCTTTGTCCTTGTCTACCACGCAAGATAGAACTGCACCTACATTATCTTCATCTGCCTACAAGCAATCATTCTATAGGCTCTGTTCAGTACCAGGCACAGAACTGGGCCTTGGAAAGAACACATAGTCCTTGCTCTCAGTGAATTCAAGGTAGAAAGGACATGCTTTAAGCACAATACAAAACAATAAGGATCATAACAGGCAGAAACAAATTGTAGGAAGGACAAAAGTGGGCATTACTACCACTGTTGTGTTGGAGAAGAGTTCACAAAAGAAGTGACCTCTACATTAGCACTTAGATGTGCTCATTCCCTAGAAAAGGCAGTGGGACACAAAGTTAGAAATGCCCTAAGAAGAGAACACGGCACGTGCAAAGGCGGATCAGTGGCTCTCAAGGTCTCATGTTCTCTGGGGATATGTCACTCCATGCAAATTCCAAGGCCTTTCTCCAAAGCTGGGGACATGGAGTTTACATCTTTGAACAAGTAGGTAGACCTTAGGTCACACTTAGGAAGAAGTGTCTACCAGGGTCACAAAGAGCCACAACACATCTGAGGGCTGAAAAGAAATTCACTAGGGATAAAAGGCAGATTTGGGGGCAGGGGAAGTGGGTTGAGAGAGCCAGCAGCCTCTGAGCCACTGTGAAGCCCTGCTAATAAAACCCAGGCAGATTGAGAAAACAAGAGCCACACTCAGATCTGTTCCAGCTACTGATGCTCAGGCCACTTGGGTCGGGGTAGAGGTGGGGTACACAGCACAACCAGGGTGGTGGTGGTTCAGACAGTCCAGGTTCCAATCCTAGTTCTGCCACTTTCTCATTTGGCCAATTATTAGCTACTAATAGTTCTTCCTTGGCAAAAATGAGAGTCATCTACATTGAAAATCTCTACCTCAAAATCTAGAATCCAAATGCTCCAAAATCTAAAACACTCTGAGCAGCGGCATGCTTCCATGAGCAGAAAATTCTACAGTGCAACACTTTTTTTTGTGCACAAAACTGCTTAACATATTACATAAAATTAACTTCAGGCTGCATGGAAAAATGTAGATGAAACATAAATGATTTTTTTGTTTAGACTTGAGCCCCACTCCCAATATACCTATTTGCAAGTATTTCGAACTCTAAAACACTTCTGATCCCAAAGGTTAAACAGCATACTGCCCATGCAATGTCTATCTCGAAATATTACATATTATCTATTATTTATGCAAAATTCAGGTAAGATACAGTCTAGCAAAAAATTGTACACATCAGGAAAAGAAAAACTTATATAAATATTTTAATGCTAAATTTATTGAGACAGCATAAGACTAACACAAATTATCTTTGGCCTCAACAATTACAAAAGATGTTCAGAGGGGTGACCTCATGAGTTTTCAGACAGTTATGAGTATGGAAAACTGTTGAAATGTGTACACATTTTTTGAGGGACTCTATATATTTAAAAAGATGATTTCAAGTTCAGAAAATCATGGTTTGTAGAATTATCCCAGTATGGAGTCTCCCCTCCAGGTTACCATGGCTGGATGTCACCGAGCTGTCCAGACCTCTGCTCTTATCTTCTACTGTGAGTCCCACCCAATGTCACCTGCCACTTTCTAGAGGTGACTGCTCCCATCTGACAGAGGTTACCTGTCCACCATCAACACAAGGACTTTTTTTCAGCTCCTGTCTCTCCTGATCGCACATAATCCCAAGTCTATCCCAGTGTCTCCATCATTATTTATGGCCGGTGATACTATACCTGACTACAATCAATTCATCTGCCAAAGGTGCACATAACTAGCTCTCCCATGGGACTCCTGATTGCTCAGGCAGATACAAATCAGAGCAGAGAGCAGGCATTCTGGGCTTTAAAGATGGTGAATACCTGCTGCAACCCCCGGCTCCCCACTGTATTATCAATAGTAAGACCCTAAATTGAAAAGCAACTCTGGAGTTTTAAGGCATTTTCCTCTACTTTCTTTCATCTTACCATCACCATAACCTCATACAAAGATAAAACATTCTCATTTTACAGTGGAAACAATATTAAGCTTCAGGAAAAATAGGTGGTGTAGTCACAGAGGCCCTAAAATACAAAGACTTGAACCCAGATCTCCTGACTCATGATACTCTAATGTTCCACATCTGCTTCTTCTCATTCTGCCTACTTTGAGCTTCATTAGGAGACCTAATAAATTTTCACAGATCCAACCCTTCAACATAGGTTACAAATTTAAGCTCATATAGCTTTCCTTAGCTAATTTCTCTTTCTGCAATGAAAAGAAAGAACTATCATAGGATGTCTAGACAAGAAATCATGCCTGTATCTTGTACTCTGAACAACTATGACAAAGACATATTAATTATTGTAAAAATGTTTTGAAAATTTTAAAAATATAAAATTTTAAGCTCATATAAAATTAACTCCTGTACACCATATAGCCCCATCAATAGAATCTGTAACAGACCTAAAAAAATCTACTTTTTAAAGAAGGAGCATTTCATTCTAAAAGCACTTAAAAATTAGTTGAGCTCTTTCTATATCCACCGAGATCACATCTGGAGACACAGATACTCATAACATACTCTAGAAAGAATCGACTTTGCAGCAGTAGAACTTGGGTTCCCAATCATGAGTCTCCCTCTCAACTGTCCACACAATCTTCAGCAAGTTTCTGAAATTCTAGGTCTGATTCATTTTGAGTCTCAAGAGATGATCACCTCTGAACTCAAGTGTGATTGGGCAGCAATGGACATCACTGCTCACTTAAGAATCTCCTGGAAGTCCTAAATAATTCTTACCCCACCTGTATTAGACCAGTAGCACCAAACTTTAGTGTGCATGAGAGCTTATTAAGATGCAGTTTGCAAGCCAACCATGATAGCACATTCCTGTCCTGCCAGCTCTTTGGGAGATTCAAACAAGAGGCTCATGAGTTCAGTCCCAGTGTGGACAAGTTACTGGCTTTTTGAGATCCTGTCTCATAATATTAAAAAGGCCAGGATGTAGCTTAGTGCAAAGGCCCTGACCTCAGTCTCCAGTTCAACAGACAAACACAACTTGCTGGGCTGCCCAACCTCAGAGTTTCTGATGCACTAAGTAGGTCTGGATGAAACCTGAAAATCTGCATTTCAAACAGGGTTCACCAAGGAGGCTGATGCTGCAACTTTAAGAGTTTCATTTGGAAAAACACTGTCCTGGAGACAGATCAAGGCATCATGCAGATATTGAGAGAGAAGTCACTGGCCAAACCATACTAGAATAGCTATGCAAAGCTATGAGCTGTCAACCAACAACTCACAAATAAAGCCAGCTAGGAAAGCAGAAGGTCCAGCAGCCATAATCCTGCTTCCTTCACGTACTCAGTATCAAGGCTATATCAGGGAAAGAAGGTTCCATGCCAGATAAACAATTTAGCTAAAAGTCATCCTAAGACAGACCATCAGGAACCTCTACAGAAGGATCTCGACTCTCCACTCCTAAAAATGTGCTGCATTCTGAATAGTCCCTGAAAGCCTGTGGGAGCAGCTAGACCAATATTTCAGTAAACCCTGCACCAGAACCTGATTGAGGTGCTGAACTCATTGTCCAGCAGTCCCCAGTGTGATTTCTGCATTGCAGGCATTTGGGCTCATCCCACTTCCTCCAATTTTACCCACCTCCACCCTCAAAACACATACTCAATGTACAAAAACCTGAGCGGATTTGGGAAGTGCAATTAGGGCAATCATTTGAGAAATAAATGATTATAAAAGGTGGTGGACCTTTTACCTTAATAGTTGGTGGGCTTTGCTTTTTGAAGAGAACAACATTGCCGGGCGTGGTGGCTCACGTCTGTAATCCCAGCACTCGGGAGGCTGAGGCAGGAGGATTAGTGCGAGTTCGAGACCAGCCTGGGCTACAAAAGTGAGCTCAAGGCCAGCCTCAACTGCATAGCAAGACCCTGTCTCAAAAAGACAAAAAAAAAAAAAAAAAAGAGAACAACAAATACCCAGAAAATACCTTAACATTATTTGATGAACGTGGTAGGGACAGCATTTTCTCTTTTGTTTCTAGATAAGAATACATAAAATTGTGATGAACAGACCTTGGTATGTATGTGGCTCTGTTCTTAGGAAGACGTTTGTTACATATCACTATTTTTGCTGCAGCGAGATCCTGTGCCACCATCAGTCGCCACTGTCTATCCACTGTTTGGCTCAGTTGGAATATTAAACAGACACCCGATTTTGAACTTTTCATTTCCTCACGTATTTGGCCTCTCCACAATCTAGCTCTCTTTCTTTGTGCTTACAGATATATGTCAGACCTTGAAATCAACTTTCTTTGTTTTATCAAGACCTGGTGCGTAGTGATTCTGATCTATCATTTTTACAACAGTCTCTTCCCTGCGGGCTCCAGGTCGTGATGGTGGCATTGCTATGATTTATGGCGGGGATTGTTGACGGAAAATGTATGCTCTTTTTGATTTTCCTTCTTTCCAACACCTGGTTCTTATTTCCCCAACTCTAGCTTCTGCCATTTGAGGCATTATTTACCATTTGCTGAAATGCATGGGTCTGTTTGGAGGGGGATGTGTAAGGTGCATGTATTTTTAGAGTTGGCTATGATTTTTCCTCTTATCAACACAGTTCTGATTTTTTTATATTTTCTAATGCTGTTAGGGTCCTTGAGTTCATATTCATTTCTTATTTGCCTTATCTGCCATGACATATTAGTTCTCCCAGAAAGAAAAAGGAAATACAGGCAGGTTAAGTTCCTCACAGAGGTTTGCGAATTGCGCCTGTGATTCACACTGTAGGTGGCCACCCCTCTTTCCAACCTGGATAGGTTATTTATTACTTACTGAAGGCTTCTCTCCCCCAAAGTCCCAGAACAAGCCTAATTTTTCTTTAGTGTCTAAGAGCATTTCAGAATAACTTGGCAAGAAGCTAGGGCTTATGAACCTGATAGAAATCCACTTGCCAACATTGAAGAAAATTTTAAAAGGTAGAGATGAGGCAAATAGAGATACTCACGTGCAGAAATGTTTGATTTTACAGACTAACTTGTAGGCCTCCTGTTGAATGTAAATCATAAACAAATGGAGAGTGGCTTTTTCCATCAGATATACCCAGAGACATAAGGCACTGTGAATGTCTTGTCGATATTCATTTGTAGTTGTACTTTTGTTAATCTGCATACTTTCCCAAAAGGTCAGTGAGTTTAAGATGTAATTAAATGGGATAAATATTTAACATCCTTCCACTTACCCTTCCTTCCACTCACTCCTGAAAACATAAGTTAATTTCTCCAATAACAATTTTAAGTGAAAAAAAAAAAAACTTGTAAAATAAGTCAATCATATGCACTCTGTTAGACATAGCTAATATCACCTCTGGATAAAGTACCCAGTTTTCTCAGGGTAGTTCCTACTGATACCCATACCTCAGTGTAATTATTAGTAGTAGTATTCTTTTGTTCTAAAAACTGTGGCGTAAATATATACCATCCTGCATCCAATCTCCTCTTCTGTCAGTAGCAAAAGAGCCAACTTCTGTTCTTATCTATACCTTGGAGATGAGGAAACCGAAAAATAGAGCTGGCATATATATCCTGACAATCTTTGCTCCTAACCTGCCAGCAAATCAGCAGTGACTGGAAGTGACACAGTGAACCTCACTCTCTGGTCCTGGGATGGGATCTCTTTGTCCCCACTCTTTTGTCTTCTCATTCCTTCTAGTAGGAATAGAGATCTATGAAAACAGCCAGAGATGGAACTCCAGGAGGCGGAGGGGCCACAGACACACTGACCTGGCTGCTAAGCCAGCCCCACTCAGTGTCAAGTCTCCTCTCGGATGGCGTGTGAGAGCCGCTAGCAGCCTGTTCCTTAAGCCATATCTATCCCTGTGCCTCCCAAACTGCCCAGAAGTGCTTTGTATGCCAAAATCTAAAACTCTTTTGAGCCAGATATCCAGAAAGGTGAATGTCAGTAGGCTGTTCTGGTATCAACACCAATCTTTGCACCAAAAGCAAACACTCCCTCTTATAGACCCCAAGATTCCTATGTATTCTGGTAATTATTCATACCATTATCCAGAAGATTCCACCCTAATTCTATATTTAATTTTAGCTACCAGAAAATCTCCATGAAAGGCATATTTCAAAAAGAATGCTGCTAGAGATAGGCAGCTGCAGCCCATACTTGCAAGAGTCTACATGACCACTGTCCCTCTAATGTCACTCTAGAGCAAAGAACTCGCCTTGAAGGCTGTCCTCTACCTTTCTAGGAAATACTTCCCTCTTCTGTGGCCAGACTGCCTCCTCTCTTCTTTATTCTATTGTACTCAACCATCACTTTGACACATATTTCAATTCCTTTATAGCCCCTCTCATCTGGATCATAATATACTGGGCAGAGGAACTGTGTTTTCCCTGATCATTGATTATTTCCAGCTCCAAGCTCCCAATAGAGCCTGATATGTTGTAGATGCTCAATAAATGATGACTGGACAAAGCAAAGAAGAGTGAACATACTTCATATAGTGCTGCCATGTGACTTTTGACTTACTTCTCTGAATCCCATGATAATAGAACCTCTTTTCTGTACTGTTCTGAGAATGAAGACCTAATGTTTGGCTAAACACTGAAACTCTACACTATGAGTCTGATTCTATGTAGTGAGACCCTCTAGATGCTATACTAAATACATAAAATTTAAAAAAAGAAGAAATGTCTTATGAGTCTCCTTTCCATTTTATCATTTACTGGGTAGATATTTTAGAATGCATATAAAGGAAACATCTTTTTTTTTTTTTTTTTTTTTTTTTTTACAGGATCTCACTACACAGCCCAGACTCATTGCAATCCTTCTATTTTTGGCCTCCCCAGTGCTGGGATTATAGGCATGCGCCACCACACCCAGTCTCGGTGGCCTGCTCACTGTGACCTAGGGCAGCAAGGGGTAGAATGCCATGTGATGCCAAGGATCAAAACTCAGACCCTGCGCTTGCCTAAGCAGGTACTTAGTCTGCTGAGCCAGGGTCTCACTATGCAGTTCAGACTGGCCTTGAGCTCACTTTTGTAGCCCAGGCTGGTCTCGAACTCGCACCGATCCTCCTGCCTCGGCCTCCCGAGTGCTGGGATTACAGGCGTGCGCCACCACGCCCAGCTTGTTTTCCTTTTTTTTTTATATATATTTTAGTATAGAGTCTCACTATGTAGATGGGATTCGCAGTGATCCTCCTGTTTTCAGTCTCCCAAGTGCTGGGATTAGAGGTGCATACCACCACACCCAGTCTGCACCCTGGTGGCAGGGCCAGCACAGCACACACACAGGGATCAAACCCTGATCCCTGCATCTGTGTAAGCAGGCACTTTAATCTGCTGAGCTATCTGGCTGGCCCTCCTAAGTAGTTTTGATTGACAAAACAATTTTCTGTGTTAGTACTGACAGACTAAACTTTGTCTACTATAAGTCTATACAATTGCGATCCATAGCTCTAGTAGAATATAATGTATTGGAAAAGAAAAAACTCGATCTCTTGTACTGATATGGTACATTCAGTTATATTTTAAAATACTACTCCAAAAGTTAACAAATTTCAAGCTAATGGAAATAATTTCTAACCATTAAAAATAAAATCAAAGCCAAATATGGTGGGACATGTAACAGTAATCCTACCCTGTGGGAGGCTGAGGCAGGAGGATTGCTGTGATACTGAGGCCAGCCTGGGCTACATAGTGAGGTGGAGACCAGCCTGAACTACACAGTGGCACTCTCTCTCAAAAAAAAAAAAAAACCAAAATTAAAAACTAAATAAGTTCAAAGATGCCCACATTTGGCACAGAACTAATGAGAATGGGATTCAAGTTCTGTCCAACTTGTTTATATCAGTTTCATAATTCTAGATCAACTATTTACATTACTTAGGGAGCTTTTTCAGAATAATGATACTGGAAACTGATCCCTAGAAATTTTGACTCAACAGGCCTGAGAGTGGGGATCTAGACAGCAGCACTGGCTAAAAGCACCAGAAGGCTGGCAGGCAGAAACCACCACCCTGGACAGGGCTCTCCTGAAGTTCAGGAGCTCCCTCGTCCTATCATATACTTGTAACTGCCTCCAGCCAAGGAAAACTTTGGATGAAAATCTCCTATTTCCAGATTTATTTCTCATTTATTCTGACTGGTATGTGCTAATTCTGCTATTCTTACCTAACTTATTCACTTACTCTTCCAGGGAGGCTCAAAGAATACTTAAGATACGATGGCCCAAAACTGTCTTGATGCTATGAAAATGCTAGTTTGCTGAATAATCCCTTAAAACATCACAGAAACTTTTTTTCTTCATAAGACACAGAATTCACTTCTTGTTTGATGACTAACACAGAACAAGTAACTATAAATTCTCTGTCTTCCCTTTGCAAGACAGGTTGTAATATTTAATATCTTTAAAATGATCAAAAAAGACCACTACACTACAACACAAGAAAGTTGACATCACAACCTTCTGTCATTTAGCTATGGAATTTTTCACAAATCATGACTGCTGTCTGAAGCTAAGCTCATTCACCTAAAATGCAACAGATTTCTTCTAACCAAAATAGCTGGTGAGTCTCATATTCTTTCTCAATGTTAAAAATGTTCTACATCTAAAACAGGTGCTATAATGAAGCTCATTGATGAAGTGCTGATAACTGCACACAAGGTACTGGGTTCTAACCCCAGATAAATCAATCAATCAATGCTCTCAGCAAAAGAACACTGTATAGTTTTTGGCCAAAGCAAAAGAACAGAATTCCTACACTTCACAGTCAGAATAAAATGACCTTGAGTTTGACCTTTGAAATGGACAAATGTGTTTTGTGAATACACAGGAAAAACTCAAGTACTGCATAGTAAATTAGGAAGTTATTTTAGAATTTACATTTTCACTAAAGGAAATACTTTATAGGCTAACAAAAGCACAGAAATTGAGGACCCATTGATGAAGCCCTTTATTTATTCCTCTATATATACGTGAAACTTCTCCAGGAAAGAAATACAGCAGTATAAGCTCGCCCTCCTCCAAAGATACCCACAGATGAATCATAACAACAGTGCATGATCCAAGGCCCCATAGCAGATTTGGTGAGGAACCTTCATTCAAACCAATTCATTGGCCTGTGCATCCTCAGAGTATTTGTGATTCTAAGTTTCTCTGATTCCTTTACCTTCTTCATAGATTCTAAACTTCTAAAACACTCACTGAGCCTTCACAAACTCCTCCAAGTCCTCCACCCTCACATTGTGGTTTCACATCTCCTCTGAGCTCCAGATTGACTGCCTCTCAAACAGCTCCTTCCCAACCCCAAACTCAACATGTTCCCACCATGCTACTCCTCTTGCAGTGTTTATTTAGTCAAAAGCTTACCACCACCCACCCATCTGCACTGGCCAGAAAGCCAGCTCTTCACCCACTCTGACTCCATAATCAAACAGTCACGAAAGTATTATGCCATAAATATGTTGTGAACTGCTCCACTTCTCCTGATTTCCACTTACCTATAATCCAAAAAGCCAGTCATTCTCTCCTGGATCCAGGAAGAGCCCAAAATCCATCTCCAAGATCTATTCTTTGTACAGCAGCCAGAAGGATCTTTTAAAAACACATATCAGATCATGGCACTCACCTATATAAAGCATATCAACAACTCCTCAGAGCTCTCAAATTAAAGACCCAAATCCTTGGGTCATAGCAGAGCCCGCATGATCCTGCCTGACTGACCCCTCCACAATACAATGGCATCAATAACCACAAATACACAACTGCTCCTATAAACATAAAGAAAAAGAGTCACAAGAATATTTTAAAAAGAGAGTTCTGGAGCTGCCCTCCTATTTGCCTCTGCCAATTTGTTTTTGTTTGCCTGGCTAACTTCTTCAACTCTCCCATCCTTTCTCTCAGACATATTTGCACTGCTTATGAATTCCCAGCACTAAAATCTAACCACTCTGAAGCCTGTAGGAGTTCTTCAGGCAGAGCTGGGCACACTACCTTCCCTAGGGTCAAGCCTTGAACCTTTTCTTGCACCTTCACGGATGCCTGTCTCCATGGCACTATCTTCTTCCGGTATGCTCAAAAGTGACTACTCCTATGAATTGAAAAGTAAGAGAATGAAGCCATGCTATTACACCTTTTAAAGGAGTGGCCCCAAAACTGGAATGTGTGCTAAAATTCATTGGGATCTTGTTAAAATCCTGCAGTGAGGCCCAAGAATGTGTATCTATCTCTACAAGCTCCTAAATGATGCTGATATATACACAGTGGGGAGCGAGGCTTTAGAACGCCATAACTGTGACGCATAGGGAGGGAAATTGAAAGCTGTTCTTACAGAAATTAAGCAAAAAAAAATTGCTCTGCTTCACCTCTTGTCTGTCAAATATGCATGACATCTTGACAGCAAACAGTTTCCTAAAGTACAAGAGAGAAACAACCGTTGTTATAACCTTTCCCCAGTTGGACAGCCCACTTCTGGCTCTCCAGGTCCTTCGGGAAGTCCTAAATTGAAGCTGATTCCCTGGCTTCAGCTTGCTACAGGAGCCCAGAGCCTGCCTTTGTTCCCAAGTCTGCCGATGGCTCAAATGTGCTCCCACATCATCTCTAGCAAGAACATAGCCCCCCTCCGCAACCAACCCTGCCAAAACTCAGGACCACACGATGGTTCAGTTCCTCTCTCTCCCTCCCTGTCCTACAGCAGCAGCATGGCTGGCTGCCATCCTGAGCATTCACTGCTCTGCAAACCATCCCACCTCACTGACAGAGGCCCTGCTCAGGCGGGGCTGACTCAGCCTGGCCCACACACCTCCACTGACCCAGCATCCTTTGAATGCTGACTGCCTCACAGAGCTGCCTGAAAGGAAAACCCAGTCTTAGTTACAATTTTTCCTACCCTCAGAATTCTGAGATGCTACTGGGGATTTACAAGTTGTTTTAAGGCTGTTTTAGACAAACCTATGGTATTTACATAGATATATGGGCCTGTGTAAAGTACTGTGTGGTGCTTTATAAAAGGTGAAGTATAAATGTTCTTGTATTACTAGAAGGTTATATAAAAGATGTTAAAACATATTCTGACCAAGCAGTGATATAGATGGCCACAGAATATAATGTATCCATTGTAAAGAAATCCCCACAAGAGAACTCTGAAATCTTACATTGATTGAGTTGTGCTGGACCTGAAAACACATTGAAAATTTTCCAAATGGTAAAATATTAAATATACTCTTTTTTTTTTTAAATATTTACCAGTTAAACACTAAAGTACTATAACTGGTTGACCTTTCATAGCAGTTTTTATTCTACTTTTCCAAAAGCAGCCAAAAAGGAATTGTTTTCTTTTTAACATTTTTGTTTTGTCTTTTAGGAAAAAGAAAAAAGAGCAGACTTATTTTGAGCATACAGCTCCCCCCCTGCCTATGTAATAACATCATAATGGCAGAATAATCACGGTAAACAATGCCTTTGGGATTTAGTTGGCTACAGCAGGGGACTGTAGGAGCCAATTTCAGTGCTTTTCTTAACTACATCATTGCATTTTTGTCTGCAAGTGGATAAGAAGAGTCTCCTTTCAGAGCAGGTTGATGGAAAGTGCTAATTGTTGACATATTAGCTAATTGTTATGATTAGACCTAAATTTCTTTTTTGTCAATTCAAGAAGGCAAGATCTCAGCTGTGAAGTATGAAGATGCTTTGTGACAACAATGCTATGAAAACATTCAAACAATGAGAGGCTAATCTTCAGGAGCATGCGATCCGGTGGCAACTAGACAGCCATGCCTTTAAAGAACAGACAACCCTCAGGGAAAAAAAAAATATCCTAACTGCTGCATCCGCCCAATATTTCAGACATAAGCGTCCTGGGGTTATCATTAATGATCTGTTTTTTTACAGATCCACTATGTCTTTGGAAAATTGAAGCCACTCCAAACCAAACAAACCATGCAAAACCCATAATGGTCCGCTGGCAAGAGCAGCAGCTCAGAATCTGCACGATGGGAAGCAGCAGAGCGCCACTCTCAGACGTTTCTGTCTTTGTTCAAAGTCAACAGGGGGCATCTGAAATTTGGGTCATTTTCAGTTATCGCTCCACTTGAGAGAATACCAATTTATGAATACTAAACTGTGTCCGCTCTCTAAAATGTAGAGGAAGAAGAAGAGGAAATGGAGTAGGGACCGTAGCAAGAAACCAAATAGACAGGTTCTTGGCTGTGGCCATCGAAGGAGTCATCTTTCTGCATCTTGCCCAGCTGATTTGGAAACACAAGCAGATACTAACTCTGTGCTCTAAAAATAATACTGTTTCACAAAAATATTATATGACTTAATTTCAATTTTAAAATGATGCAAGATAACAATGGACATTGAAATATAATCCCATCTATCATGATAAGATGTCTGCTTTATATTGTAGCAAATGGACAAAATGGAGATAGGACACCTTCATAAATAATTTTTGCTTATAAATAATTTTCTATATAAATGACTTAATTTTACAATGCACCCATCAATCATTAACCTTACCTTTTCTTCCTATAGTTATATTCCTTTTAAATATTAAGTATAGGAAAATCAGTTTTTAAAAACTAATCTATTTCGGGGCCAGGCAGGATGGCTCAGTGGTCTAAAGCGCCTGCTTAAGAAAGTTTAGGCGGCTGTAGGGACCGCGGTTGGATCCCCAGCACCACATGCTGCGCCAGCCCTGCCCTCAGGGCAGGCTGAGCCAGCCATAAAAATAAATAAATAAACAAACAAAAGTTCTGAAACAATAAATAAATAAATAAATAAATAAATAAATAATTCTTTAGGAAAAAAATTTTAAAAACTAATCTATTTTAAGGAAAGGAGCAAAATGCACTCTTAGGCCCTGAACCCATGCAGAAAAAATACAGGAGAAAATAGCATAGAAAAAATTGGAAATCACACACCTGAAATCTCTCAAACAATAGCCTCTGAAGGAAAGAAACAACTGCAGAAAGGTATAGAGGAAATCAAATCAGAAATAATTTCTGAAGTTAAAAGAGAAATAATATGTACAATAAAAGAAGTACTAAGTGCTTCTGAATAAGACACTGATAAAAAAAGATAGAGGAGAATAGATAAAAGATGGAATCCTTGAATGAACAATATAAGAAAGCAATAGAATGCATGAAGCAGATTCAAAGTGCTATACAGGAACTCAAAACCTCAATCACGAGCTGGCAAAACTGTTTGAATGAAAGTGAAGATAGACTTTCAGACCTTAAGGACTCCATTGTGACTAGTGGAAAGGTAAGAAAGGATCTCTTAAAAACAAGTAGGAAGCAAGAAAAAATAATTCAACATCTGAAAGATGATGTAATGATAACGTAAGATTGATAGGCATCAATGAGAAAGGAGGACTTGGTACAAATGATATAAAAGTAACATGGGCAGAAGTAATAGCAGAAAACTTCCCAAAGATGGGGAAACGATTTGACATTCAGGTAACAAAAGTATATACAACTTCAAATAACATTAACCCAATTAAAACCACAACTAGATATATAATAATCAGGATCCCAGAAATTTAGCACAGAAACAGTAAATTAAAAGCCACTAGAGAAAAGAAACAGATCACATTTAAAACAAAAACATCAGAATAATGGCAGATTTCTCTTTACAAACCATCCAATCAAAAAGAGCATGAAGCAAAGTACTTCAAGTCTTTCAAGAAAACAAATTCCAGCCCAGACTGCTATTCCCTGCAAAACTCTCATTCAAGTTCAGTGGAGAAGTGAAATACTTCCAGGCCAAAGAACAGCTAAAGAATTTCATGATGACAAAGCCAACCCTGCACCATTTACTAAAAGATATTCTAGAGAGGGATCAAAATGATCACAACTCCATAAAGGAGAATGGAAAGAACACGCGAAATAGGGCAAACAAACGCAGGAGAAAAAGAGGTACACAAAAGCAGTCTTTCAACTATTCTTTTGTATACAGCAGCAAAATATTTCCATCAGCATATTCTACAAATGGGCTCCTCCTGTACCCTATGGGTCATGATGCTGTCTGGTTCTCACAGGGTGGTTATCAAGGAAATAGCAGTAGCTCTGTCCCACAAGTCCTGGCCACGCCATGACATACTAGAACTTTATATGATATCCTATCCCCAAACTGTTAGAAATTCTGGTCATGTATTTGTCGTTCCAGTATTTATGTTATGTCTTATTCTTAGTAATTCTTTACTACCATGGAAACATTTTCTTAGTGGATATCTTTGTATATATTAACCTATTCAAATATTATGGGAATACTCTGAATCGATTATATATTCATACATATGATACACAACATTCTGGCTTCTAAGTTGGACTTATGATTTGATTTGAATTTTAGAATCTTGTTTTGAAATATTTAATTTAATTTAATTAATATTTAATTAATTTTCTGAATATTATTTAATTATACTTTTTGTTTTATGATTCTGTATCTTTGATTTATAATCTACTTATAAAGCATATGATATTTTCTCCTAGTATTAGAAACTTTAAAAAGAAATATATCTGTATATATATACTTGTATATATATATACATATACACATATACACATACATACAATAAAGGTAGGATAGATATACAGCTACTTGGTCTTAGTTCATTTAGAATAAATGTTTGTATTAATATTGTTTAGACAAGATATCAGGTTTGCATCTTTTCCTCTAACTACCTTGAAGATAACAATATGTATTATTGCAACTATATTTTTTGAAACAGTTTCATTGTTATTCTATCTTTAAAGTGAATTTAAAAAAGAAAAAAACTTATCTTTTTTAATATGTAACAGTTTGATTATTTTGAGTCTACCTGGTAACCAGTTAGTGAGTCCAGCAGGGTTATTTATACACTTAAATATGATAATAAAACAGAGCCCGGCACCAGCAAATGTTAGCTGCCAAAGCACATAGAACCCTTCCATCTCTCTCCTTGCAGGCTCCACCTCCCAGTGCCAGCCCACATTCTAGTATGCATTCTGGAGGAGGCAAATGTTCAAACCATTGAGCCACAGGAAGCCAGAGTCTCAGACAGATGACACGCCACCACTAGCCATGAAATGCATCACGGCTGCTAGCAGCAACCAGAAGCTAGAGGAGAGGAGAAATGTGGAAGGGACTCTCTTAGCTAGCCGCTTGAGGCAACCAGTCCTGTAAGCACCTTAACTGTGGCCTCCAGAACTATAAAAAGATACATTTCTATTGCTTTGACCCACCTATGGTCATTTGTCGCAGGAATCCTCAAAGCCAATGTACTTATATATAAAATCAGCCTCACAGGTTGTAATGAGGCTCATGTGATGTATCTGAAAGCAGAGGACATGGCCCCTGCTAACTGGACATTAGCTCTCTCTCCTTTTTCTTTCTGTGCAGTGAGAGTAGGTGCAATACAGGGTAGCTCTAGAGGACTGGGGTAGCTACTGCTCCCCAATATTGGTAGAGGACTCCACACACCACCCTGGCAGCTCCCACCCCAGGAAGCGTCAGGCCTCAGTCAGTGTCCACTGGCCTGTCTGCATGGGCTTTTCTCTCCCACCTCTTCTATGCCACATGGTGCTCCAGCTGACCAAGCTGCATGAGAAAAGCTGCCACTCCCAAGCAGGCTGGTGTGCAAGGCCAGCTGCTGGGATCTCACTGTCCAGGCTGAGCACCTCATAGCACTCCCTGGCTGGGTGACAGCTGCCCTGCCTTGGCTGCCCACAAGCACAACCGAAAGGATCCACTGGATTCAGTGTCCTTTTCTTTTTGAGTTGATTTATTCTCTATTACCACTGTTAACTGACAGGCCAAAGTCAATATTAAAATCTTTTTGCATAATTTCATCATCTTACTTTCTTTTACAGATAAGAAAACATTATCACATATATTTAACTCCCCTTTTCATTTTTACTTCCTCTGGAAGATACATACTCAAATAGAAGGAAAAATAAAGAATCAGACTTTATTCAAGTCCTAAACCAATGACTAAATAAAAATATATCTATATACCAACGGCACACATGTGCGTGCACATAAGAAAAAACTTGTAAAAAATATAATCTGATGTCATTTCTTTTTAGAATTCCATCTTCTCCATTGACTTAGTTCAGGAAAGGTCTAAGCGCAATTGATGAGCTAAATTGTCTCACGGTGGTCTGCTTTCTTCTTTTTACCCCTACTCTCCCATCTCCATGAGGAGGAAAGCAGCAGTCATAACTATTTGGCCCTACACAATTCACTGACAGGCAGTTAATAGCTATAGCAGTGGCCCAGCCTTTTTATTTACTTATAATATAGGCTCTAAAAGTTGAGGATGTCTTAAATGCTGATTATCTCTTCTGGTGAAAGAAATAAACCCTCTGCACTTCTTCCTTGTTTTTTTTGTTTGTTGTTGTTGTTTTTCTTAATTTAGGTATATACTTTAATAGGGGTGCTAAAGATAGAACGTGGGGGCTTTACACTGAGATGCACCTACAGCCCTTTTTAAAAAATTTGAGACAGCCTCAATAAATTACTAAGTGTCCCAGGATGGGCTTCACCTTACAATCTTCCTGCCTCCATTGATTTACTTATTTGAGAGACATACCACATCCATCTAGATATGCTACATAGATGAAAGGAACAATCGCAAAATATCCCCCTTAATGTGAGGACAGTAAGGCTCACGGTCTTGCTTGCTGGAGCATTCTTGCCATCCTGAGTATGGATAATCTTTAACACTCAGACCCGAAAGAAGTTAGAGAGAGAAGTGCTATTGGTTAGTGACTATTTTATCTTACAATGTATAATTGGTGTTTTACATCTGTTCCATCATTTGACACTCCCAATAGTTGTAAGAGGTAGATGTTATTATTTCTATTTTATAAATGTGGTAATTGAGGCTTAAGTAATGTGGGCCATCCATCCCTGGGCCATGAATAAATACAACTGACACCTGCCTGCTTATAGCTTTCCCTTCCAACCTGGAAAGGTGATCTAGGAGAAGGAATTCAGGAGCAAACAACAAACTGGACATGGTTGCTTATTTTGAGGTGCACAAACAGCATTAAAGAGAGACAGCTTCATTATTAAAGACAGGGAATAGGCAAAAAAAAAAAAAAAAAAAAAAAAAAACCTTCATAGGCTTAAATCTGATTACAACATAAGTTAAATCCACGGAAACTTATCCTAGTATCAAAAGACGAGCTTTGCATGCACCAGTTCTGAAGGCTTTGAAACCCTAGTCATGAAGCAGCAGGTGTGGGGCTGCCACACACCCCCAGGGCCACAGGCTGCCCAGCCTCTCCCTAAACCCTTGCTTCCTTGTCTGCTCACCAAGGCAGGGGGCACAGAAAAGATTCCGTGTCACTTTTAAGATCAACTAAAGCATAAAAGTTCATGTAAAACTTTTCATATAAAAATCCCAAGATCTTTGCAAAAGTTTCTTGAAATAAATGTCCTCATGAGACCTGGTAGCTTATTCCCTGTTATCTTGACCTTGTAGGCTTATGAACAAGAAAGCCCTTTAGGTAAAGCACTGCTCTGAAACACATTCAAAGACTGTGGAAGAGACAAGTTTTGTTGTTGGAGAGCTTTTAGTCTAGAGGCCAGGCACAGCAGCCTATCAGAAAGCAACTACGATGGAATGCTCACCATCCTGGCAATGAATCTATCAGGTAAGTGAAATCCGGACAGTTTGGGGAGCTTGGGGGAGGGGATCTGGACTGAGATGGACCTGGACGGATGATAACCAGGATTTGAGCTGAGGGAAAATCAGGGCAGGAGAAGACAAGTGAAACTGAATAGAGGGCCATATACCCTTGGTATCATTTCTATAGTAAGTAGAAAAGGAACCATTTAAAAAACAACAACAACAAATGCCAAGTTGTTGTGACTGGGTCTGTTTTCCAGGCCAACATGGCCCATTCACGTCCTGTCCTTAACTCATTTCTTCCCCCTGGAGGACTCCTAAGGAAAAAATCTCTGGCATGGGGCAGTGAAAAGCTTATTTTAATTTCCACAAATACATTTGCCTACCTTCCACAGCTGTTTTGCACAGGGATAAACAAGTTTTGCTCCAAAATAAAATATAATTGTTGCCCATGTCAACGCAGAAGTGAAAGTGCTAGAGAGCTGTTGGCAGCGGGTGAATCTGAGACCTCCTAGCAAAAACCAGAACCCAGCTACACAAGACAAAGGGCTCAAGATGAGTCCTGGTAAATTTCCACTATCTACCTGGGAAAGCACTATCTGCTTGCACTCGAGAGACACAGCTCTCAGCAGGCCATAACAGAACAAATCCTTGGAAGCCTGCCTTTGGAACCAGAGATCTGTGGATGCAATTATATACACAATGCACCCCAGCTCACAAAATTTTACGACTGCCTAGATCTGAACCAAAACAAGAAGGGTAATTCTGTGAAAATGAAAGTTGCCACTGGGTTTCTGGAATGGAAAGTAAATGTCATCTACAAGTGATATGAAATTTTCCTTTTCTGTTTTAGTTATGGCCATGATGGGAAAGACCAGACCCTGTCATTCACATAACTAGTTGACAACTGATTTCACCTAAATCACCCACAGATCCGGGAGTTTCTGTAAGCCTTGGCTTCCGACCCAGCGTTCTCCTCATCATCCTGGTATTACTGCATCTACCATCTCATCAAGAGTCCTCCCTAAATTTATGCAATAAGGACAGCCAAAAGAGAGGTAGTAGAAGAGGAAAACAAACATCCACGCTTTCTTTTAAAGCCAGCTTTTTTTCCTGATGCTGGAGATTGAATCCACAGTCTTCACTCTGAGCTACATCCCCAGACTTATTTTTTCTTTTGAGACAGGATCTCATTAGATTGCCCAGACTGGGATCAGGCCTACAATCCTCCTGTCTCAGCCTGCCTCATTTTTCACATTACACACATGAGCCATCAAGCCCAGTTGAAACTGTCAACTTCTAAATGCCAAAAATGCCCATCAATTTCTTGGAATTGAAAGTTATGTCTTATGTATCTTGTTCTGTGTAGTCTTCATTGCAACATTTGAGACAAAGGTTCTAAAAATATTAATGAACAAGCAAATCTTTAGTATGAATAATGTGTTCTTTGTTTTATAATTAAATAAGAACAAATTAATCAGCAAATATTGTACCTTAGATATATGAAAATGATGTAGTCACTGTGCAGAGGAGTGTGATAGTTTTTCCAAGGGTTAAACAGAATTTCTGTAAGATCCAACAATTCCACTTCTAGATATATACACAAGAGAACTAAAACAATCTAGCTACACAAATGTTGCTAACAAATGTTTACAGTAGCATTAATTATAATAGTAAAAAATCCAAATAAAATAGTTCCCTCAACAGATGAGTAGATAAACAAAATAGAGTATAAGTTATGGAATTATGGAAAATTGTTCAGCCATAAGAAGTAGAGACTTGAGAGATGTCATAGTATGGATGATGCTTCAAAGTATCATGCCAAGTGAAACTAAACCTTAAGACATCATATAATGTCTGACTCCATTCTTCTGAAATGTCTAGAACAGGCAAATCTGCTGAGACAGAAAGGAGTTGCCAAGAGCTAGAGAGGAAAGGTGGATATTAGACAGGATCACTAGTAGATAGGATACAGGAAAGGCAAGAAACTGGAATAAGATAATTATATAGTTGCTATGCAACTGTGTAACATTGTAAATATCCAAAAACCCATTAAATGTATACTTTTAAAGGGTGAACTTTGAATATACATCAAGTACATCTCAATTCAAAATTTCCCAGGCCAGGCATGGTAGTGCACACCTGTAATCCCAGCCACTTGGGAGGCTGAGGCAGGAGGATCGATGTGAGTTCAAGACCAACCTGGGCTACAAAAGTGAGCTCAAAGCCAGCCTGAACTCCAAAAATTGGAGAAAAAGAAGGGCTATGAGGATAGCCAATATTTTGGCCCTAGCCCTTCAAGGTCAGCAAGGACTCAGGACATAAGAGAATCTGTGCTCTAATATCCTATAACTCAGAGGTGTCTCAAATTTTCTGGTCAAGGAGATTATGGGACCTCAGAGGAAAGAGATAAATGAACTATAGTGTGTCTAAGGAGAGTCACACCGAGAAAAATATTCTCTCAGGCTTTCACAGAAAGCAAACTGGCCAAGCAATGGCCGTGACTCATCCTGAAGGCTGACACTGACAACACTTCTACAAAGCAATGCATATGGTTCCAACATTAATCCTGAGGGGATTTGACCTTGGAAGATTCAAAAGATGAATGTTTTGTTATACAGGTCTTGCTTTCACTTGCCCTTGATCACCTAGCAAAAAGCTTAATTAGGAGGCATGAAATGCAGAGCTAGACTGATGAGATGAGCTGTAGGAGGCTTGGATCAATAGCCTCCAACACTGCAACTTTAACTGGTGGCCAACTGCAATTGTGGAACATGGGACTATGCATACATCTGCTTCCTCTTAATTCAAAGAGAAGAATTTTTCTTTTCTTTTCTTAGCAACATCAATAGGAAGGTGGGTCATGCCCACACACTGTGCTCTTTATAACTATTGTGAGGACAATATACAATGTGCCAACTGTTAAAAAAAGAAAGAGAAAAAAAATTGTTTATTGAAAGTGTTAATATTTAACTGTTTGATCAATCTTATACACCGATATCTATTAATCTAAACTGATCCGATGATGAAAATATGTAATATAACCATTGTCAAATTTAAAGAAAATATTTTTTTAATTAATAAAAATAAAATAAGCTGGATGTGGTGGCACACGCCTGTAATCCCAGCACTCGGGAGGCTGAGGCAGAAGGATCGGTGCAAGTTTGAGACCAGCCTGTGCTACAAAAGTGAGCTCAAGGCCAGTCTGAACTGCATAGCGAGACCCTGTCTCAAAAAGACAAAAAAAATAAATAAATAAAATAAAATAAAAAAACAAAGCCAGCCTGAACTGCATAGTGAGAACCTGTCTCAAAAAGACAAAATAATAATAATAATAATAATAATAATAATAATAATAATAATAATAATAATAAATAAAATTTCCCTCAATTTAGAAAAATTCATAGGGAAAAAATTATAGTTAGGATTTATGTTAAGTGCCTTAGATGTGATAAAAACCTTTAGTGATCCATGCATTCTTCTTTCTCAGTAAATACTAGACATCAGAATTCTTATACTTACAGAATTCTGTAGGTCCTTTAATTCTCAGTTTTATTACCTAAGTAGCAAAATAAAAGATACATTTTTAAAACAACAGGGATGCACTTCAGTGTGAAGACTCTGAATTCAATATCTAATACCAAAGAAAAAAAGATGACTTTTTAGAAGTATGACTGTTTATTTTTCTCTTCTTTTACTTTTCTTTATTATTTAAGTAGTACTTTCCATATGTGGCAGAGAGTATAAGCTAATGCTCACATCAGTTTCTACTACTAATAACGACTAACATTTATCAAATATTTACTGTTGAAAGTTCTTTTTTTTTTTGGTGAGACCAGGGTTCAGACTCACTTACACTTGCCAGGCAGGCACTTGTGCCATGGAGCTATCTCCCTGGCTCCTAATGTTCACAGTTCTTTATAAGTACTGACTCCTAAAAGATTAAAAAAGGAACCCTATGAGCTATTTTTCTTGTGTCTATTTTGTATCAGAGGAAATAGAGGCTCAGTTTCCCAAGGCCTTGTAGTTAACTAAGGGTTAAGCAGGATCCAAGCCCAAGCAAGCAACATGGATCCAGCAGGCACTCTTAACCCAATTCAGCATCACTTTTAATGCAATCAGGAAAAAGGTTATCAGAGAAGAAAGTGCTTGATGGGTTGCTAAAGGGCAAAATCCAGAGATTTGGGCTAAATCATATCTGATGCACCTTCTATAAGCCAGAGGCTTCCAAGGCCTGCTGCCCTACAGACTTTTACAGATAGTCAAAGTGAGAATACGGTGGGAACCCTAACTTTAAGCCTCCAACCACTCTGGATCTTCATCATTCCATAACTAAGTCAGTAGAAAACTGAAAAAAATGTTCCTATATACATATTCCAATCTCAGCACACTGTGTGCAACAGAAACTGTAACTTACAACATTTGGTAGAAAACAATTAGGAATGTGTAAAAAAATGACTGATATGACTTCAGAACCTAAAGGACAAAGCTAACTATGGGGCACTTTTGTTATTACTTTTAATAAGAAATAACACTGAGACAGTTTCGAAACCCATTAGTAGTACAGTCACAATAATTAATATAATGTATATTGTTGTCTTCTCAGTAGTTATTTGGAGTACAGGATGCAGACATGATAATTTTTCTAATCACTATTGGTACAAAAATTTCTTCTCATTGAACTAACAACAGAAAGTAGTTGCATACATAGCCCAACATTCCATAATAGTAATGGGTTATTGGCAGAACTGGAAATGTTGGAAGCTGTTGATTTTAGCCTTTTACAGCTCAGCATACTAATCTACCTTTACTTTTGATGCCTCATGTTAAACTTTTCTGCTGGATGGTTAAGGCCAAGTTAACTTACATTATTAACCCTCCAAAAGAGAAGTTTAGTGATACTATTACTCTAAAACATAGGTACTTGAGCTTAACATCACTGCACTTCTGATTATCAAACGTCTTAGATGGGGTACTTTTTTAATGGAAAAAAAAAAAAAAGTAATTCTACTCATTCTTCCTAAAATGCCAGAAACTATCCCTTAAATATTTTTTTCCTTCCTGAAATTCAGTTCCATGGTGACTCATTTAATTTTCAATAGATAAATATTAAAATTTCTGTGTGTCAGGCATTTTTGAAGTGCTAAGGATACAATAATAACTAGATAGAGCCTGTAATCTCAGCAGTATGAGGGGCTGAAGCAGGAGGATCACAAGTTGCCTACCAACTTAGACAACCAGTGAGACCCTGTTTCAAAATTGTAAAAAATTCTAAAAGGCTAAGGACATAGCTCGGTGCCGCCACTCTCCCTTACCCCCAAGGGAGGCCAACTCTCATTTTAGAAGAGGAGGACAGAGATAAGAAATGCAAATGAAGAAATTAATAAGCAAGATAGTTTCAAATAATAAGGGCTACAAGGAAAAGAAAGCTGTGTGATATGATGGAAATTTGTTGCTTTGATATCTGCTAAAACCTACCCCATCACACGGCAGAGGTTTTCAGTCTAACAAAAAAAAAAAAAAAAAAGACAGAGAGAGATAGATAATGAAGCTAAAAGTAGCCTAAGTCCCTAAATATTACAGAGCTGAACTCTACCACACAAACACACACACACACACACACACACACACACACACTGATTCAGGCCTAAATTGGACTATTAAATGAGAAAAATGAATACATATTGAAGTGTATAGCAGTCAGCCTACCTTAACCAACCTAACTCCATTACAGTTTCAAATCACTTTTGTTTTCTCCTATAGCCCTCTGTTATTTTAAGTTAAAACTTTTGACTACTTTTTAATATATTCTCACAAGGCAATGAATTAATAACTTTTAACAGTTTATCTTGTTTAATTACTTTCACTCTAAGATACAGGTAAAGACATCCAAAATGAGACAGGTTTCAAGGTTTCAGTCTATTAACAGATTGTCACATAACAGATTATGACCACAATATGCAATGTATCCTAGGATAATACAAGGACATTAAAAACTAAAGACCCCCTGGGGCCGGGCGGAATGGCTCAGTGGTCTAAAGCGCCTGCTTGGGAAAGCTTGGGCGGCTTCAGGGACCGCGGTTCGATCCCCGGCACCACATGCTGCGCCAGTCCTGCCCTCAGAGCGGGCTGAGACAGCCATAAAGATGAGTGAAGAACCAAACAGAGGTTCTGAAACAAGAATGAATGAATAAATAAATAAATAAATAAATAAATAAATAAATAAATAAATAAATAAATATAAAAATAAAAATAAAAACTAAAGACTCCCAGTATTCTTAAACCTACTGTTCCAACCTTACTAAAACTTGGCCTCCATGGGCAAACGTAGATGCCAGCTGCTGCTGTGGTTCATAGGCTAAAAATAACAGGGCACTGAGGAGCAGCCAGCCAGGCCAGATCTGGACTGCAGTGCTCTCCGGCCCAGGAACAACACACAAGGTGAAGGAGGTAGAGAAGGAGAGGCACCATTCTTCACTGCAGTGATCCCAAGAGCGATGGGGAATCCAAAAATAAACATTGGTTGACTCAAGTGCCCTTGACCAAGTATGCAAAGTCACTGAATAACAGAGCTAGCTAATCTAAATGCCAATCTAAATTTCTTCTGAGCTGCAGTTGCAGGTGGCCAGCTTTTTAACTTCTAAATAAATTTACCAGAAGAAATAGCATGATTTTGTATCACTTATGTTATTAAGAGATGAATATGGCCATTTGGGGGGTGGGGTAACCAGGGATCGAACTCAGAACTTGTGCTTTCCAGGCAGGCACTTATGCTGCTGAGCTATCTCCCCAGCCCCCATCAATTTCAAATTGTCTAAATTTCTTTCAGGGGTCACTGAAATATAACTCAGAGCTTGGGTGATGAAATACAGCCAGTATGTCATTCTTCCTGCCTTCATTCCTTCCTTCTTTGATTTTACACCATTCCTAATTCCTATTCTCTCCTAATGTGTGCCAAGCACTCCTCCTCTAGAGTGAGGGATACATGACTGGTAAAATGTAGTTCTTTACTCTCAAAGAGTTCTCCATCCTGGGTTTGGTGAATGAATGGAAAAGGAAGGCACAACTTTAAAATGTGGTTATTGTTTTAATAGAGTTTTGGTAAGAAGGCCAAGAAGAAAATAATCAATTCCCCTACCAATGGAAGACAGAGGTGGAAATAAAACTACTAGCAAGACCCTCAAATCAGTATCTATTATAAAGACCTCTTTTTTATGAAAGAAAGATGCTTTTGTAACTCCACTGTATTCCCAAAGGTGCAAGGAAACCTGTGGTCTTGATGTCACTATAGGAAATCCTGGACATCCTTACTGCCCTTTCTGATTTTGTATATTCATGCTTTTCGAAAACGTGTCCCAAGTATATGAAGTGCCATTTCTCTATGATTATCCCCAGATTTTTCCAGTTAAATCTGTTCCAAGATTCTCACTAAAATACTAAAGCACAAAGCTCTTACTATGGCCCCACTTCTAAGATATCTGACCTTGCACTCATTAGACATACTGGGTATGTCTGCTGGAAGATCATGCATGGAAATAAGTCACCACTTATCTCCTCCCAACTACATGACCAAAGTCTTCACCTTGGCTAATTGGAATTTTAATTTCAGTAGTGCTAAATGACCTTGAAAATAATTTCTTAAAATCAAAATGCAAACACAAAGTCATGAATATCAGTGGTAGAACACCCTAAAGCGCATATATTTTTTCACTTTTGCTCACATTTTAACTAGACCTGCAGTAACTATGTTTTGTAATTGGGGAAATGAGAATTTTAATTGCTTTTGGTTATTGAATACAGAAGTTCTTTAAACCCCCTTATAGGAGTAACTGGGTCCTAGGTTGAGAATACTCACTGTATTCAGGTGTTCACCTACAGCTACCAGTGCCATTCCTGGTGGTGGAGCGGGGAAGGCACTGGACTGAAGCCAGCACACTAGCTCCACGTAATCCAGCTGAATGATTTTATTTCCCCCCGCAAAGGCTGACTCAGGGCTCACAGCCAACGGATGGTGGTAGGAACCGTCATGTTTCAAGTAAGACCCTTCACATCTACTGGCTTGGGGCTGAGAAAGATTTTCAAAGATCTTTGTCAAAGGTGAAATAAAGGTGAGTCCAATTTTCTATAACAAATCATTCAAGAAAATCTTCAGAATTTGAGTCACAAAGTAACTGAATAAAATTATTGAAAGGAACTATGGTAAACCAGGGATCTCTGGCTCCCGGTAGTTATGCCCTCATGTGATCCCCTCCCATTGAGTGTAGGCTGGGCTTGGTGACTCACTTCTAACAAGAACAAAAAGAAGTGACCTATACGGTTCAAAGACAAGGTCACAAAAGGGCTGCCTCCTTTACTACCTCTGAGGGAAGCCAGGTCTTGAGAGCTCAATGCAGACTCCTGCCCAGCAGAAACTAAGGGCTCTAGCCACAGCCTCATATGAATACACTAGAAGCAGGTATTTTCCAGGCTTGAGGAGGCTGCAGCCCCAGAAACACCAGGGACAGTAGCCTCATGATAAACCCCAAACCAGAATTACCCTGACCTGCCAACTTCTAGAATCCTAATCCATGGGGGAATAAAAACACAATGATGTTTATTCCTTTAAGCTCCCTTTGGAGGAACTAGGTTACAACACAATAATTAACACAGGAGTTAAAATGTGCCCACTCCCAGGACATGGCATAAGTGTGAAGAAATGTGTCCATTTCTACACAGTTACTTGTCCCATTAACTATGCCAGGCCTAAAATGCTGTGGGTCCTACCTTTGGTGACTCACAGAGCACACACTGAGTGCCCTAAATGGGAGAGATGGCCAGGGGATTGCTCCCTTTTCAGATACCCATTTTCCTTCCCCTTAAGAACTAACCAGCTCACTGTCAAAAACAGATTTTCAAGGTCTCTAAAAGCAAGCGAACCATTGAGCCCCAATCACAGCTAGGAAAAAAAAAAAAAAAGAGGCATTTCATGGACTGTGATCACCCCCACCTCCACCTCTGCCTTCACCTCCACCTTCTCCTCCTCCTCCACCCCCAGAGTTCTCCCAAAGTTTAAATAGAAGCATTCCATTCTCCCCTCTTAAAATTAAGTGCTCTCAAAAAGCAGACACTGGAGCATAAAATATCTTTTATATCTCAATGGTTTGAATACCAGTGATTTGCCTTAAAGAGACAGGTGACCTGAAGCTTTTCAACCCAAACAAGGCGCCAATTACCAGAGACAGACAATGTTGCATGTTAGGCATCAACTATATTGGCCATACCACCATGGATTCTCAAAGCACTAGCACTAAGTAGCACTTTCTCTTCTACTCATGATAAACATCTGCATGTCATTAAAAAGTTGCACCCAGGTAGAGCCAATTCCTCCATATTCTGCTCAGCCACAGGTTCCTTAGAAACTCACTTTTTCTTTAACCCAGGCCACTGAACCAAATGATCATATACGTAATCCCTCCACCACTGTAAGCAGCAGTGCTGTGCAGCTTCCAGAACAATAGTCCTATTTTTGACAAATAATGCTATTTTGACTAGAAAGGTTTTTAGTTAGCCAAATGTAAAAACAGGGGCTGGGGAGATAGCTCCGAGGCACAAGTGCCTGCTGGGCAAGTGCAAGGTCATGAGTTCGAACCCTGGTCCCAAAAAAAAAAAAAAAATGTAAAAACAAAGAGACATGTTCTTAAGGCTTGGCTATTGTGAAATGAAGTTCTAAGCTGATGAAATGAAGCCATCAACTGGTCATACAAATACACATTTTCAGCAACCGGGTTTTTAAAGAGATTTTTTAAAATAATTCATACCTGTGTTGACTCCTCTTGTGCCATTTGCAATTTAACATCAGGAAATAATCATTCCAAATGGCTCTCGCTGCTATGATTCACCATGGTGAATGATTCCACCACTCGCAGCAAATCAGAGTGGTTCAGAATGGCTTATTTTCCTGCTCCAATAAACTATGACTAGGCATTCAGCAGATTTTTCTTTTGTTTCTATTATTTTGCAGCATTGAGGAAAAAAAACATGAAAAATTAAAGAAATAACTGAATGGGCCACTGCCTTCAAAACTTATTTAGTCTTTCTCATTTATGTCAGGCCGATTATAATTCACTCCACCCTGTTGTTTTCATGTAGTGTTTTCTGTATCATGGAACCGTCACCACTAGATGCTCATTCTCTGTCACATCCCAAGGCACAACTTACCTTTCCCAGAAAACTCTTAAGTGACAACTGCCAAAATAGATGCATGTAAAAAAACTAAAATATTTCACTGGTCTTTTGTTCTGGAAATAATTGACACAAATCTCCCTTGTTGCATTAATTTTGTATCACTGAATCTATCCAGCAAGTATCTCAACACCCACTTAGCCATTCTGGGTCCCAGCCCAGAAAGTTGAATTACAAGAAATAACAATGAGGCCCTTTGACAGTTTTCAACATGCTGCTTTGATTAATAGGTTCTTTTTTATTGTATACTTTTCCTATTCAGGAGTCTAAAGTGATTAGTTACAAAGAACAGCACTACAATTCTGTTTATCTTTCTACTCTCATCTATGCTTAAACCTTGGGGAGGGGACCAATAAAGAGCCCCTTGCCAAATCTAGAAAACAATACATCTGCTACTCTCACACTGTACTTTATAATTCATAAACCATTTTCACATACATTATTTTAGGTCCTCCTCACAAAAAAAACTTTCATCATCTTGCAGAGTACAAATTTAGCAACATAAATGCCCAAGATCACACTAAGCTAGATTTGAAACAAGGTCTACAGTACACATATATGACAAATTAAATGGAGTTTTATATGCTGGTCTGGAATCTATACTACTACTTCCAGTATTACTTCTAAGAGAAAATACTTTCTAAGTTCTAATTAAGTGACTCATAAAAGAACTTCTGGACTATAACTAGATCATAAACTCAGGACTACATGTGTTACATATTTCCAAATAAATGTTTTCATACAGGACAATGTGACCTTTGTATTCTATCCTTAAATGCCAAAAAAGTAAATCATATAAACCAAAAAGTCCTACCAAAGGGTACTGAAATGCTCACATTTTGCATGACTATCAACTAATACACATGGCAGTAGAGTTCTTGTTATATAGTCCATTTGATGTGCAACTGATTTTTATGACCTAAAATTGGCTGGCCACTTTCCTTTATTTGTGTTTAAGAATCAGTTAAAAAAAAAAAAAATCACTTATAAATATTAACCTTATAAGTACTATGTGATAGTCCTAGAAAAAAAAAATAGCTTCTTCTTTCAAAGCCCAAGTGTGAGTGACACAGGAACGACAATGTCTACAGTGAGTGGTGCTCAGGTCAGAAGTAGCTAATGAGATCCCAGTTTTCTGTTTTCTCTCAGGCCAAGTAGATCTGCTGCTAGACTTTTTTCTGCTAGAATCCCTTAAGCCTTCTGGAACCTTGCTTTCTTTAGATTGCCACCATCAAATAACATTTCTGCAATACATTCTGCCCTTTAAGAGCTGTGTATTTCTGTTGATCCATAACCTAACTTCTGTGGATCCAGTCTCAGAAAACCATTTGCAATATGCACAAGTTTTGATATTTCCTCATAATGTTATACCCCAAATGGAAAAATAAAAGGCAAACTGAAAGTTCAACATTAAGGAAATGTCAGGTAACATCAACAATGTGTCATGCATCTATTTATTTTTTTTTTCTTGTTTCAGAACATTTGTTTATTCACTCATTTTTTATGGCCGGCTCAGCCTGCCCTGACAGCAGGGCTGGCGCAGCATGTGGTGCCGGGGATCGAACCGCGGTCCCTGAAGCTGCCCAAGCTTTCCCAAGCAGGAGCTTTAGACCACTGAGCCATTCCGCCGGGCCCCATCATGCATCTATTTAAAATGATGGCTACAAAAGTCATACAGCAGCTTTAAAAATCTTATATTAATTTAGGAACACAACATAAACTCTGCATATTATAGTTACAACTACATAAAAATTTCATGAGACAAGTCAACATGTTGCTTAGAGGTAGTGGAATTATTGGTTGCTTCTTTTTTTCTTTATTTTCCAATATTCTCTGATAAGCATTTACTACTGTTATAGCAAAGAGTTACCTAAAATCTAGAATCTTATAACTTACAAAGAACTACCATATGCCAATAAGAAAAATATGAATAATTCTAATAAAGGCAGTAGGGAAATATGTGTATTAAGAAAAGAAAATCCAAATGACAAGAAAAGCTCAGCAATATAAGCGCCTGCCTGGCAAGTATAAGAACCCGGTTTCGATCCCTGGTACCACAAGCCAAGCTGGCCCTGCGCCATGCTGGCCGCCACAACCAGGTGTGGTGGTGCATGTCAGTAATCCCAAGACTGGGGAGGCTGAGACAGGATGATCACTACAAGTCTGAGCTGCATAATGAAATCCTGCCATAAATAAATAAATAAATAAATAAATAAATAATTTTTAAAGGAAAAGATATGCAATCTTGTCTAGTAATCAGAGAAAAATTAAAATAGCAAGCATAATTCCAAACCATAATATTAACAAGAATCATAACATTGTATGATGCTGGTGGTGAAAGCATATAAATACTGGCACTTCAATATGCAACTGTTATTGGGGCCTGGTGGGATGGTTCAGTGGTCTAAAGCACCTGCTTGGGAAAGCTTGGGCAGCTTCAGGGACCGCGGTTCGATCCCTGGCACCACATGCTGCACCAGCCCTGCCCTCGGGGCGGGCTGAGCCGGCCATAAAAATGAGTGAATAAACAAACAAAGGTTCTGATACAAGGGAAAAATAAATAAATAAATAATAAATAAATATAAAAAATATCCAACTGTTATTAGTAATCACCTTGGAGAAAAAAATTAATGATATCTAATGGGGCTAAAAGATGCATAAACACAGTGACTACATAGGCTTTATTGCTAATAAGTTTAAAAATAAAAATCTGCTGGTGAGATAGCTCAGCAGACTAAGCATCTACTTTGGCAAGAGCAGGGACCAGAGTTCAATACCTGGTCCCATATGCCACGCCAGCCTCCCCTGAGGCATGTTGAACCAGTGACCAAGTCCAGTCATGGTGGAGCACACCTGTAGTCCCAGTGCTGGAGAGGATCACTATGATTATGAGCTGCGTAGTGAGAACTTGTTCCAAATACATTAAAAAAAAGAAAATTACCCATTTCCCATTGATTATGAAATAATCAACTGTGCTATTGCAGACAATGGAATATGATAAAACAATAAAAATGAATAGATTTGACCTATATGGAACATCATAGATAAATCACAAAAGCATAATGGAGAGTAGAAAATAAGCTCAAAATAATTAATATAAATAGTTGGTCCCATTTAAATGGTTTGAAAATATGTAAATAAAGGTGTATTATGGTGATGTTCACTATGGAAATGGCACAAAAATATGCATGAAGCAGCTAAGCATCAAATGTATGACAAGATAACACTGGAGAGAGAAAAGCTAATAGTAGTTGGAGGACAGTATTCCAGAAGATGTTACTTCTAATCTGTAATATCTCACACACACACACACACACCATCCAAAGCAAGATTAGCAAGTCCATCTCAGAGACAATGGGGTGCCCATTTCCAAATGTATTTCCATTATTTTTGTCTCTTTATATTCAGCATAAAATATAAGTGGCACCTATATTCAGATGAACCAAAATTACCTTCTGAGGAGCAGAAAACTTATCTCTCTAAATGAAGTAAACAGGAGATTTTAAACAAAAATCAGCAGCACTTAGAACTGATACACACTCACAGAGGATGATTCAGCCTCATAGTCTTCTGCACCTACTCTGTGGTGCAACCTATCAGAAATGTTGTTCCTGCCTTTTTATTTGGCTAAGAATGGGACAAGAAGAGAAGAGATTGCAGTTTACAGTGGTGTGTCAAAAACACATCACCACAAAGTATTTCAGCCAGGCATTGCCACCTAGCTAGCTGCATAGCAATGTGAATCTGGCACCATACCTCAACTTGTCTGCCTCCTGGGAGATACTGATTTACCCTGAAGACCCGGAGATATGAGTACTTTCAGAAAGTCTCAGCAGAGAGGTCAGACATGGAATAGCCAGGCACTTCAATGCGGGGGTGTAGGAAGAGCCCTCTTCAACCCCATGTGGGCTGTGCCCACTCCCCCGATCTGCCATGGAGGAAGAACAGCTGCTCTGAGAGGGTGACAGTCTAAGTCCCTGCATGTTCTCAGAGACAATAGTTATTCTTTTGTTCCAGCAGAGGATGCAACCTGGCAGACAACCCAGCAAGCAAAGGTAACCAGGACCCGGGGAGACATGGCTGGCACAGGCCTACCCTGCAGACCAGGCAGGGGGATAACAGGATCGGCAGGTCTGTTCCACCTTCTCAGATCAATACTTCACCACCACATTCCTGTGCTGTCTCCAAACACGAAAGCAGGAAGTTTACTTCAAATCCGAACCACAGGAAATTGGTATTGACAGTTCCCATATTCTATTCTACTCGTCTCTTGAAAACATCTTTAAAGAGCAAGAAGCCAAAAAAAGGTTAAAGCCCGTGACACCAAAATGTTGTTTGGCCTTTTAGTCATCTAGCTGGCCTCTGCAGGCAAATTTGGAATGCAGAGTATATAACACTGAGAGATTGTTCCCCTCCTTTTAGTATCGTTCAGGAGCTCTTCAGAATCTGACTTAAAAGATGTGCTTTATTCAAGGCAGCTGATTTATTCCAATGTGAAGGGAGCAGACTAGACAGAAAGTGGACAGCCAACACTGTGCCTGCAGAGATGTGCAGGTGTTTCTAGGACTAACTGAAAAGAAAGAGCCTGAGTCTGTTCTCAGCGCTGTCCTCCTGTCAAGAGACTGACCAGTGCGACCCACAGCTATTGCAGTTTTCCCCAGGAATGTCAAGTGTGGGCAGTCTGCCAGGCCTCCAGAATAGTTTTCTTCTTTTGATCTCCCTTCTTTCTTTCAAAAATGGCCCCACGAAACAATAGACTGTGGAGATCCCATATAAAAGAAATTATTCACTAAAAAGTGTACCAGATTACACTAAATGCATCTTACTGGGGATCAACTAATTATCTTAAAACGAAGACAGAGCTGGATGTGGTAGCACAAGCCTGGAATTCCAGTACTCTGGAGCTGAGGCAGGAGTATCTCCATGAGTTTGAGGTCATAACTACGAAGTGAGTTCAAGGTCATCTAAACTACAAAGTGAGACCCTTTCTCAAAAAATGAAAAAGAAAATGAAAAACAAAGAAAGAAGAACAATTTATTTCAATAAAGGGAAATGATTAGCAGCATTAGAAAAAAATAGAAGAAATACCATAAATTGCAATGAGCCCATATATATATATATATATATATATATATATATATATATATGTATGTATGTATGTATATATGTACATAATGTCTAATGTCTGGCTCAGCCTGCCCTGGAGGTGGGGCTGGCACAGCATGTGGTGCTGGGTTCAAACCATACTCCCTGCAGTTGCCTAAGCTTGCCTAAGCAGGCACTTTAGACCACTGAGCCATTTCACCAGCCCTTATCATAGATACTAAGGGTCCTGAATTCAATCCCCAATATGGAAAAAAAAAAAAAAAAAACCTTAATTTAAGTTCATTTTAATTACAAAGGTAACTAAAATGTGCAAAAAAAAACTCTTCTAGTCAGTCATAGAACAAATTGTTATGTATATAAAACAGCCAGAACTCACCAATATTTGAGAATCAAACATTAATAAAAGTCTTGAGCTTAATATTTGTTTGCTAGAAATTTACATATAAAAGAAGCATAAGGCCAGCCAGATAGGTCGGCAGATTAAAGCGCCTGGTTAGACAGGCACAGCGGCCAGGGTTTGATCCCTGGCCTGCCATGCTGCTCAGCCCCTCTGGTGTTCTGAACTGTGACTGAGACTGGGTGTGGGTGAGCGCAGCCACTGCTTGGGAGGCTGAAAACAGAAGGATCACTATGAGTACGATCTGTGTAGAGAGACTCTTTTTTAATGTACTAAAAGTAGGAGCAGTTCAAAGTCTGCATTAAAAAAACATAATGCAGAATGCTTAATGGAATATAAAACACAGATGACAGATAGATAGATAGATAGATAGATAGATAGATAACCCAACTTTATTATATACTTAAGCCCACAATCCAAATTTCTTCAGTAGATCTTACATTAGGCAAATCATATAACAATAATTCAGAGTTCTCTAACGTTGCTTCAGTGAGAGTTCCATGAAAAAAAGAGTAAGGCTCATTAAGGCAAATGAAACAACTGCTTTCATCTGGGTTATCCAACTACTTGCCAAATTCTTCATTCTGCCCTTTGAACGCTAAAATGGTCTACACAGTAAGGTTCAATACAAGGAACTCTTCCTCAGTACACATGAATTTTACCCCCTTTTAGAATCCTAATGCTTCAGGTACCCATCGCCCTGGAAACCACATGTGAGCACACCGAAGAGCTCACCTCCAAGAGAAATTGACATTCCAAGGCCCTCTGCTTAGGCACATGCATTCTGCTAGAAATGTGTGTTAACGCTAACTCTGAAGGGGCCCGGCAGGATGGCTCAGTGGTCTAAGGCACCTGCTTGGGAAGGATTGGGCAGCTTTGGGGACCACAGTTTGATCCCTGGCACCACATGCTGCGCCAGCCCTGCCCTCAGGGCAGGCTGAGCCGGCCATAAAAAAAAATGAGTGAATAAACAAAGGTTCTGAAACAACAAAAAAAAAAAAAAAAAAAAAAAAAAAAAAAAAAAAAAAAAAAAAAAAAAAAAAAAAAAAAAAAAAAAAAAAAAAAAAAAAAAAAAAAAAAAAAAAAAAAAAAAAAAAAAAAAAAAAAAAAAAAAAAAAAAAAAAAAAAAATTAAAAATAAAAACTAAAAATAAAAATAGAATATTAAAAAAAAAAGGCTAACTCTGAGACAGATGGTTTTGGGAGAGGGGTCACAGCACAGGTAAGATGCAGGGAACGACTTTTACATGCCTCTCATTCTGCACATCTCACCCATATTGTGCTCACCACCACCCTGTTAGTTAAGCATATTGCCCCTGCTGGATAGAGGAAGAAAGAGGACTCACTACATCTGACAGAGCCAACTGCAGTCATACAGTAAGGTAGGGAACACAGGGTTTGCACCCTTTGAGAGCAGGACTACCCTTCCATTCGGAGTCTCCATGGCCAGTACACAGTAGGCTAATATAGGCATTTGATAAATATTTGTCAAGTTGAATCTCAAGGTTTACCCTCTTCAGTCAATGCCATACATTCTGGAGAATGGTACCAGGAAGCCAATATGCAGCATGTGCCTGTCCAGTATGGAAAACTGAGTAGTTTCACTTGAGCTTTGTATAGCTCTAACTGTTCTCTCCCTCCATTACTATCTTGCTCTACCATTACCTCCAGCCTGGCCTGGCCACCACCAGTTCACTCTCCAGATGGAGCTGACAGTCTTGATGGGGTTCAAGGTTGCCTGTTTTTTGCACTTCCCAAAGGAGCTGCTTCACAAGGATACAGTGGACCAACAGTGGCTTCCAGCTTCAGCAACAGGTACTATGCAGACCCCAAGATGTCCCAGCTCTACACTGACAGTACTGTCCCAACAGCCAACCCAGGTTGCAAGGGAACAATTGAGAGTAGAGCTCTAGCTGGGTTCTGGGAGTCAGGGAGTCGTTGCCTTGCTCTGAGGTGTATTTGAGGCAAAGGGTTTGTATCTGCCTAAAGTCTACACCTCAGGTAGTTATTTCAAACAAATGTAAGAGTTTGTGCACTCTAACTTGGGGCTGAGGGGAGATTAGAAAAGTTTGTCAGACCCTGGTGTGCTGGACACTACTGGTACCCAGGAAAGATTCTAAGAGGAAAAGACACAAAGCCTGTGCAAAGAGGTTCCTGGCAGGACGCCCAGCAGCACAGCCTAGGTACGGTCCAGCCTTTGCCACAGGACCTTGGACTGCAGCCTTCCATGGCTGGGCATGCAAGGGATGACTTTCTTTGTCTAACTAAGCATCAGCTGAGTTTTAAAATAGTAATTGCAAGAGATACAGCCACAATTGGCTAACTTGCAGGTACTGTAAAGGTTTTTCCCTCTTCTAACACCTATTGAATATGCTAAGTATACTCAGTTTTGCAAGTGGACAAAGTAGGTTGGGATTTAATGACCCTGGCTCTTGGAAGAGCAAACCCATGCTCCCAACCTGGTCCAATATCTTTCCAGCCTTTGTCTCCAAGAAGGCTACCTGGACTCCAGCACTCTTGGCTTCCCCCACACTGATCCCCTGCCCATCTATGCAGGAATAAATGCATGATAGTTGCTTGTCAGACTGCTGCAGGTATGATTTCTATAGCAAGAGTTCCCTAAGTTTTCACCCAAAGTGGTAAGGATAAAAGGCTTAAATCCTGAGTGACATCAGCAGCTGACTCTCCTTTCCCCAGCCTGAACTGATCTAGCTCAGGCTTCCCAGTCTCCTTTCCCTCATTTTCAACACAGGCTAAAGCTGGTCTCTCATCTTCCACTGCGCTGACTGTATCCTTAGCCTTTGCTTGAGTATTCCTGTCCATTTGGCCACCAAGATGAACAAGAAGGAGAGAATCCAAAGATACAATTATGAGAGTCAAAATCTCAACCTAGACTGGGCCTCAATTGTTGTCAGAGACATAGCCCAGAAACACTATCAGAAAATGCCTCAGAAGTCCTACCAATGCTCAAATACCTCAAAAATTCCAGAAACACACATCTGCAAAGAGCCTTACAAAATGTCTAGCCTTACCACCTCATTTCATAGAAAGTAAACTATAATTAACTAAATATAATTAACCTTTATAAGGTCATAGAAGATAAATAAATGAATCTCATGCTGGAAAATAAAAGGGGAGGTAGAAGAAGGTGGCGGGAGGGTGGAAGAAAAAAGGGAATTAAAATGTCATGTATATGTACCAATCCTCTACAGTAAATGTAATCATTATGCACTGCAAATATGTACTGCACTAATAAAAGTGAAAAAATAATAAAATGTAGAACAGTAAAAGAAAAGAAAAGCAAGTAAACTAAAGCTTGTAAAATGACCTGAGCATTTTCTACCTCCCATGCTGTCGCAGCTAGCACACAGCAGGACCTATTCACGTTCAAGATTCTATTCACCCAAAATCCATGCTTGCCATGCTACACCATTTATTCTATTGTTCTTTTTTACCCATTATGCTATGTTTATATTTGGTAATACTGCCCTGAACAGCAGAAAGAGAAAAACAGCTCAAGCTTTGTGGACTATTCCATACGAGAAGCTCTTACAAACCAGCATTGCTCAGAACATCAGTACACAGAAGCAGAATAGCTTCCTGCAAATCAGCAAGCTAATGGCTGGGGCAAGAGCTGATGACAGCCGAGTCTAGCCCAGAGCTCTCTCATGGCATGATGGAAGAAATTGTAGAGATGTGGCCATTTGGTCTCACCTGCAAAAGTTACCCATTGCCATATTACTTATTTCTTATTTAGCTAGCTAAACTGCATAATGATGACATTTTCTGTATGAAGAGGAGCTATAATGGGGGCAAAGGATCACAACTCAGCCAAAATCACAGATTAAATTATTTAAAAAAAAAAAAAAAAGAAGAAGAAGAAGAAGAAGAAGTCACATATGCAGCCATTTGCAGCTGGACAATCAAACCCAGACAGTGCAGGTGCTTTTATCTACAGCTAAAACACAGCCTGAAGCCCCTGACCCAGGAGCAGTCTAGCTGGACTGCACACAGGTTCCTACTTCCATGCTTCCCCAACCTCTACTTTCCCAGACCTCTTGCACATCAGAGACTATGCAGCAGGACAGAGGAGAGCAGCTTTTTGTTTTCTGTATAATAAAGATTTCAAAAGGCTGAGGAATGCAGTTTATATCCTTGCTCTGCAGAAGTTCATTTCTTAATATTTTTAAGAAAACTATAAATAAATTTAAAAATTACAAATGGATGCAAAGCCCCCTTGTGGAAGTATAGTTAACAACTGTCTTAAGGGCTTGAGTTTTGGGAAACTCTGGACAGTCATCACGAGAGGAGTATGTGCAGGTAACTGACTGGGACAGTGTCAGAAGACCACCAGACTAGCCGCAGGTGGTGGGAACCATTCTGGGGAACAACAGGGTCCCTTATCTTCCCCTGCAGTCTCAGAGCAGAAAGCCCAGGAGTCTCAGCAGATTTCAGTCCGTTTTTATTCTACACTGCTTTTATCTGTCTTTTATCAGAGGAAGGAAATCAAGTGGCATAATTTGGTTTACCTTTTTCTTCTTCTTCTTCTTTTTTTTTAACTTGCAGGAAGAAAATACCTTTGCATCTCCCAAGACAACACAATCTGGACTAATAAAAGATACACAGGTCCTGAGCCATTAGATTCTCCTAGGAAAGAGTTTTAATTTCTTTCTTTAAAAAAAAAGAAAAGCATCTTATAAATATATACTAAAGGACTACACTGAGATGGAAATGAAATAAAAAGCTGCCTGTTCTCTATTTCTTTAACTCAAAGAAAAACTTTTTTGACTTTCATGATATGTGTGTGGTCATTAATTTCAATGTCATGTTATGGTTTTTGGCTGAACAGACAGTATGTATGTATGTATGTATGTATGTAAGCAAACAAAACAAATGCGTTTTATATTCAAATTTATACAACTCCATACATTTTTATGCTGTTTATTTGAAAATTAATTTTGGTTTAGGCCTCAGAGACAGCAAATGTTGTCAAGATTTGAGGGCTACCTGCAAAGCCTTGGGGACAGCATTACCCCTATGCATAAGAAACAGCAAAATAAAATAAAAATAAATGAATTTCTAAATACGTCATGGCTAATCCCTTGAGCTGACCTACAAATGAATTATGGAGGTTCTGCTACAGGACTGAGTAGATCTGGTGATTTCACTGAGAGATTTATCTTATTTTCCGAGTTATTTTCATATCTTATTTCCTTTTCTTTTAGAATTAGACTGTAAATAAAAGAGCTAAGACCGAATGAAGCTCCCTTTCACAGAACTCATATTGGATTGATAAATTAAAATGGTGAGATGAGTTTCGCAGGACCCATCCTCAAGGATTTGGAAAATTTAGCCGATGCAAAACAAGGCATTAATTTGGAGAGGCCGAGCTACTCACAATGCTTAGTATTCTGACAATGATGAATGGCATCATTCCAAGCAAATGGTAATTTCACTTTTTGTGACAGTACTTTAGAGCAAAACCGACTTTCTTCACACAAAGCATTTGCAATCCTATTGAACAGAGGCAGTACCTGAATATCAGAAATCCTTCATTGTTTAAGTATCATCTGATATTCTTGATTGGCTTCAGACTGAAGGTTGGAGTTGAATTAGGGAGAGCGGAGGTTAAGTCCTAACCTTGAAAGACTTAGCAGCCACTGAAACACTGCCTTTGGGCACTTATTGGCCTGTATTTATCAAAAAAACTTTTCATTTCAATGAGAGGGAGGGAGAAAACACAAAACTTGTCACATTCATCAAGTGAAGCCACTGGAAAGACATCTACAGAACACCCAAAAAGCATAATCGTTCCCGAAGTGCTGATAGAAATGGTAATTGGATGAGTCAGGCAGGGAATAATACAACCAAAGCAGAGGCAAGGCAGAGTATCGCTAAAAATCAAGGTCAAAAAGAAAAGAACAGACTCTTTAACTTGCAGAAAACTTACACTTGGCCTTTGTGCTACAGGAAAAATTATACCTGTTGCTACTCAAAATTTATGTGTTCACAAAGGCCTCTCAGAAAGAACCTTTGGACATACAAAACATGAAAAACTCTCCATCTCACAGCCTGTAAGAAGGCTGCACCTTAATATTGGCTCCATCACAATAACCAACAAGAGAAAGAAGAAAGAAAAAAAGAAAGAAAGAAAGAAAGAAAGAAAGAAAGAAAGAAAGAAAGAAAGAAAGAAAGAAAGCAAGCAAGCAAGCAAGCAAGCTCTTTTAAGAGGACTGATGTAAGGGCTCTCTTTTTCAGTCTAATGGTCAGTGTTTCCAACAGGGAAGGCAAAAGCCCTCATGGACAGACAGGGAGAGCACTTAACAAATTCTTCCTGAGAGGCTGAAAAAAAAACAGACTCTTAAAAGACTGGCAGAAAACAGGAACATTGTCTCCCCAAAGAGGAATAGGCCTGATGAATCACGAAATCTGGAGATCGTGTCTTCCTGCCTTGTTTGCTAATGAACTAAATCAGGGCAGTGCCAAATGACACATGTAAACAGATGAGCCGTCTAGGGTGCTGCATTGTTCCGTTTTTATCTTACACAAACACCTCCTCACTGGACTTGGAAGGCTTTTGGCACCACTGGAAGAGCTGATATTCTGGGCTGCATCCAGCTGGAAAAGGAAGGGAACAAGCAAAGCGGCGAGTAGCCCAACTGGTGGAGCTATGCGGATGCAGGTGTCTCCTTGCTGACAAAGATAGCTGGGAAGGAGGAAGAGTCCTGGAAAGTCACTACCTGGAGGCTCTGCTTGACATCCCAGGGAGTAGAGCAGATCACTCATACAACCTCTGTAGACAGATGCCCCAAGACCTAAAAAGGCCAATCCAAAGCTCACTCGGAATTTCCCTCTAAACTGTGAGCATTCACTGATATGCAAGAAAAGATAGCATCATTTGTTAATTTACAATATTCAGTATTCTAAATGGGCCTGCATCCCCATTTATGTTGTTCTACAAATTCAACTCTCTACAGAGTTCTACGATGATGTAAGGTAGGAGATGGGGTTTATGATTTGCGCTGACAGAGTCACCTCATATTTCAGAGCAATGACAATGCTATTGATGGTGCCTTCTAATCTATTCCCAGTAATACGCTCATCTGTATGTTTTCCCCCGGCACTGGAAGAACAATCTCGGATCCCTCGAACAGTATGTCATTTCTTTCCACAAATCTCATATGCACATATATTATTATTATTTAACGTTTATTAAGTACCAACAGTATGCTAGGCACAGTAGACATAGGGGGCCATAAAAACATATTTAACGCATCAAAAACCACAATAAAAAGACGCTATATTTGTGACAGAAGACAATAAAAATCTTTGCAATTCATAGTTCAAGATGAAATGCATCCAAGGCCCCAGAGAAACCATCATATAGCCAGCACATCAAAAAAGGTGTTAGAATTTTCACTCACAAACAGTAAAGGAGGTTAGACATATACGCATCTTTCATTAAACATGATCTTTCTCTATTTGCCCAATATTCTACAAGAAACAACAAATTCTCTAATGGCAAGGCAATAATCGGTTGTCTAATTAAACCTCAGCAATTAGCATTGCCTCCAATCATAAAAGGACAGTGTCTACTTTTATGGTCAAGCATGACAGCAAGCATTTAAAAATATTTTGCTATACAACAGCATGAATTTATTTCACTGGAACATGGAAATGAGTGATTCACCCAAGGCCAATGCTCAGGGTTTCAACGTTTCCCTAACATGGATTTAACACACACACACACACACACACACACACACACACACACACACATACATGCACCACCACTGAACAGTGAAAATATCCACCAGTTTTGAAATGTGGTTTAATATCTGAAAGAACCAACTTGGGCATTGTGTGGTCACAGCATTAGCCTGTCCAAGACAGATACATGCCAAGAGTCTGAACTTCCTTACTTGCTAAAGCTGTCTCAGTCATGGTTTAGTGTAGGGGTAAGAACATTACTCTGGAGCCAGACTTTCTGGAGTTGAACCTTGATTCTACCACTCTTAAACTGTGTATCCCTCAGCAAACTAATTCACATTTCTGTGCATCTGTCCTGTCACCTATTAAAAAGGAAAATTATAGTATTATTTTGCACAGTTGCAAGAATGAAATGAATACATATAGAATGTTCAGGGTTTGGCTGGCAAGATAGCTCAGTGGTCTAAAACACCTGCTTAGGCAAGCTTAGGCAAGCTCAGGGATCATGGTTCAATCCCTGGCACCACTTGCTACACCAGCCCCACCCCCAGGGCAGGCTGAGCCAGCCATAATATAGAAAGAAAGTAAGAAAGAAAGAAAGAAAGGAAGGAAGGAAGGAAGGAAGGAAGAAAGAAAGAAAGAAAGAAAGAAAGAAAGAAAGGTACTTCAGTAGGGGACCCATGATATAGTAATTGCTTAAAAAACCAATCATAAATCTTGTCCATTAACAAGTATAAGGTAGGGCCCAGCAGGATGGCTCAGTGATCTAAAGTGCCTGCTTAAGAAAGCTTAGGCGGCTGCAGAGACCATGGTTCGATCCCCGGCACCACATGCTGTGCCAGCCCTGCCCTCAGGGCAGGCTGAGCCGGCCATAAAAATAAATAAACAAAAAAGGAAAAAAAAAGTTCTAATAGCCGGGCGTGGTGGCTCACGCCTGTAATCCCAGCACTCTGGAGGCTGAGGCAGGAGGATTGGTGCGAGTTCGAGACCAGCCTGGGCTACAAAAGTGAGCTCAAGGCCAGCCTGAACTGCATAGCGAGACCCTGTCTCAAAAAAAGACAAAAAAAAAAAAAAAAAAAAAGTTCTTAAAAAAAAAAACAAGTACGAGGTAATTGCTGTATTGGAGTCCTAGCAATGATAATATATAAAATGGCAATGTTACTGATGCCACATCAGTAAGTCATGTGCTACAAGCTGCTTTTCAATTAGTAAAAATGCATTTACACTAGCCATCTCTTTTGCACAGAAATCTCCATGAACTGTAGTGAATCTACAAGAAGCCATCTAAGACTCCACAAAGTTGGCTTTTCATGGGTCACCTTCACAGAATACCAGGCAGCATTTGAGAGGGAGAATGAATGAATGAATGAATGGTTTAGAAAACGCTTAGAAGCCCAAAGAATACAACTGAGTTTCAATTATGGATTCAGGACCTTCTTTGAAGGTGTGCAGCTGTTCCATAATCTGAAGTCTAACATCTATTGTCCATGAACTTTCCAATCTCCCTAACATTCTACTGTACATCCTCTGGAAAGTTGCCACTTATTATTTCTAAAGGGAATCTAGAGGAGATGGGGGTGGTCAACTTCATCTAAGTTAATAGGGCTTATTGTCCACTAAGTAAATGATAGTTTCAAGGGGAGATGAACATGAACAGGAATGATTAAATTAAGGTTTTTGGATTCTTAGTAGCATCAATTGGCCATATCTTCTTTAGCCAAACTCACAGAATAATCAAAGTTACAATACGTAGGACACAATCAAGTGATGTTCAGTACAAAATATTTTCATTTATTGCCATAAACATCAAGGGATTGATAACTAATTGCAGTAAATTAGTTGCAGCCTAAATCATAAATCTTGTCCATTAACAAGTACAAAGTAATTGCTTTAGACAGTTTAGAGCTGCATGATATGAGCCAGAAATCACAAAATACAAGGGCTTTTTTCAATCATTGGCAGCATTTTCTTTAAATCCAGTTACCCAAAGGGAATTTAAAATTCAACAGCACTTTCTCGGTGATACAATTGATGCTACTTCTCTGAAGGAAATTAGTACTGGGCAATTTTTTCTAGGCTTTACCACCTTTTTCTAAGTCACTTTTTTTCCTGAGGAATAGGACCTACCTTCTGTAGCTCTAAGTTTAACTGTGGGACCATTTAATTTCACACAGATTAATAAAGTGAGACATATTTAAAGGTAATTTTGTAACTTGCACATACAAACTCAAGCCAATGGATGATGAAATGTTGCTAAAATTATCCTTATCCAGTAAAATTTATTGCAGTGATGAAAATCTTGACATCTATTCCAAAGTTCAAATTAGACTTCTCCCTAATACAGTAGCCTGAGTTAGATCAAAGTTAATAAGCAATTATTTATAGTAATATTGTGTGTGTGTATGTGTTGCATGTGTTTAACTTTTCAGAAAAAGTCAGTGAGGCCACATTGTGGGGACTTCTGAATTAATTACAAGCATAACAAAAGGATATACTCTTCAATGATCTCAGCATGTCACTTTGAATTTATCCATCTGCCTAATGCCCACCTGTCTAGTTGCTCTTTCATTTAACCACATATTATGGCATCAATATTAACTTTCAGCTTTGGGTAAAACCATTGCATTTCCCAAGCTATTTGCTTCCCAGTAAACACAGACTGAAAAGGAAGTGTTAAAAGCTGTACCAATATTTTTCCCAGAATGTTTGATAGGAATCCCAGCTGCACAACATTGTATGTTAATAACCTTTATTTAATTAACAGATGAAGAAGCCCTTTGGAGCTGCTCTGGCAGATTTTGAACTTGATCTTCTATCATTTGATGTCATGCAAGACCAGATAAATGACAAGTCTTTCGAGAGTCTGCAGAGCCCCTTCAGAACAGCTGCACAGCCTTCCCCCTTCTTTGCAGCAGGTTTCTCACTTAAGAAAAAAACACGCTTCATTACATCGCCTCTTACTTGAGCTGCAAGGGTCTATTCAAGGAAGATAAGCCTCTTAGAAATGAAGTAGCGTTGAATTTAGGTTTTGAGTGACAGCAGGAAGATTTATCCATTCAACAGACAATACCGCTTTCTCTGCATTAATCTAGGAGGCGGACAATGATCTGTTTTTTAGGCCTCATCTCATCTCTTTCCCACAGCAGAAGGTGATTAGAGTTAGGAAACAGGGACTGTGAAAGAAAACTTGAGCGCTATCTCTCCAGCCCTCCTGTTTCCTGAAGGGGTAAGAGGGAGCCCCTAGTCCAAGGGCATCAATCACAGATTCACAACAAGGATAGGATGCTTCACCACCAGGAAACCAAAAGGCTACAGGTAAAGGCATGAGTCCCAGAGCCCAGAGAGTAAACTATTAATGTTAGCTCTCTAAAAGAGGGGAGCATGCAGTAGTCCTTAGTTAATAAATGCCTTGGATTCCTTTTAATCCAACCCAGATAAAGTTCTCAGACTTTCTTGACTCAATGTGATATTCTACCACATATTCACTTAAGGCTCGGTAAAGTTCCAGATAAGTTGGCCTGCAAACAGCAATCTAGGGGAAAGATGAGACTACCAATATGCTCAAACAACAACAACAAAATGCCATGCAAAGTTTGAGCAAGCATTTACAACCCCAAAACTTCACCTCACCTTTTAGGTACAGCTTCTCAAACTCAGGAGAGGTTTATTTTTTTCAAGCCTAATTATTAATTTTGCAATGTCCCACTCAGCCAAGCACAGCTCAACATGCACTATGAGCAACTTGAGGAATGCTAGCAAACCACAACGATATTAAGTTGGAGCTGAGCCCTAGAATCCCATTTTATAGGCAATATCGGGTACCATCCTCAGCGTGGAAGGCTTGCAACTTTATGAGTGGCATGTTTGCTTACACTGTGTCGTGCATAACTTGATTAATGAGCCTTAGAGTGAATGTAGAGGCTTAAAACAATGCTTCCGGCTTGGGATCTGCATTTGTATTTGAGATGCAAACATGAGACTGTTGTTACATCACAGCATCCAGGGGTGCCTGGGGTAAGCCTCTCACACTCTTATTTCTTTGTCCTTTATCTCACCATCAAAGCATATATCAAATATCTAAAAATAAATATATGAACTAAACTGTTCAGTCCCAGTTATTTCAAGTACCCCTGCATCAAAATAATTAAAGGTGTGCTCCATTTATTGTAGAACTAATAGGCACCCATAAAAATTAAAAAGTAAAGAATAATTAATAATTGAAGGTAGGTACCAAAATGTTTTAGAATCAAGAGTTTGGAAAACAAGCATGAGACAAAGCACTTCTGCATGGTGCTCACTTCCCCACAAAGGAAGTTCCTGGAGGCTAGGAGAAATTCTGCTTCAATTGTGAGTAATTAACTTAGTAAGTAAGCAGAGAGAAAGTCAGAGACATTACTGAAAAATTAAATCAAGTCACCCCAAATGGCACCTATATGTGAAAACAGATTGTGTGTTCTCTAGGAATCAATATAGAGTCATCACATTTTGACATTCCCTATTGTTAAATTGTGTTGTGTTGTGTTTTGTCTTTGCAAAATGCCGTATCCACAACTAGAGACTTCCTTGGTATTCATCACACACAAGCCTGGAAATGTGTTTGTCAGTCTTAAAACTAGTGTACAAGCCAAATATGGCAGTGTCAGGGTGTAAGCCCTGTTTCAAGGCCCCTGGGAAACATGAATTCAACATCAAAACCCAAATATACCCTGAAGAAGACTTGGAAAGGAAAAAGCCCATCCCTCACTCCCACCAAGGACAATCACATGAAGAATGGCCTCCAAGTGGACAGCTAGCTCTTCAAAAAGGCAGAAATAGTTCAAAACAAAATTTTTTTAAAAAAACACCGAAGCTCTGTTATTCTCCTACTGTCTAAGTGAGTCTCAGGAAGGAAAGTTTTACTCTTATTATACTTGGACCTCAAGTTCCTTTAAACCCATTGTTACAGCACTATTACAGACAACATCTTTACTGCTTCCATGATCAAACTGACCACCCAGGTGGCCAAAAGGCAAAGAGCTTCTGCCATCAAACCCTGCCTAATGGGCTTACCCAGCACCTACCATAAGAGTCTCCATTTTCCTCTCTCTCTCTCTCTCTCTCTCTCTCTCTCTCTCTCTCTCTCTCTCCTTTCCTCCCTCCCTCCCTCTCTCTCCCTCTCCCTCCTTCCCTCTTCTTTCAGTCTCTTTCTCTCCCTTTTCTTTCTTTTTAATTACTGAAGACTCCTGTTTTAGAGAAACCCCTAATTGCTTCATTTGAGATGTTATGTTTAACCTCAGGAAATAGTGTTATAAGACCTGGCAAACAGCTTTCTGGTTGTTTCAATCAGTACCAGATTATGAGGTCCAGCCGGGTAAAAACCCTATTCATTTTCTTGCCCTGTCATCTTGATCTTATTTGAATGTCTGGGGAGCTGGAGGTGCTTAGCCAGCCCTGAGTTTCAGGAGTGGGGGTGGAAGTACCAGGGAGAGCTGTGTGAAGTGTGAGAGACACTGAAAGTTTTCATTTTGACCCCTTAATGAGAGCGACCTTTGACACAAGCTGATGAGTTCCATGCCTGTCCTGGTGTGCTTTTTGAAAACATTTGACACTGGTCACAGGTTTGACAGGGATATGACTAATGAAGTCGTGGTATAAAAATAATGGGCTGCAATTGAAAGTCATTTGCATGAAACCAAACTCCTTAAAAACTTGTCTCTGCTCACTTTCTGTTTTCTAAATGAGTCAATAATATGAATCAGATGGCTGGAAGGGAATAGACTCCCAAATATTCCTTCTGCAAGTTTGGTAAATTAGTTGGCATTTGGTGCAATTTTTGTTGCCTTGAGGCCTGGTTTAAATTGGACTGTAGTTACTCAATTGCTAGTGCGATTGCAGAATGTGTAGGATAATACATAATACCTTGTTTTTCTTAAGCGTTTTGTCAGAGAGCTTCTTGTGAGGTCAAAGGGACCCAGACAGCTCTTTGCAAAGGCTATCAACTTAGAGTAAATGAAGAAGAAATGGGAGGAAGGAGCCAGGGGAAGAGGGCAGGAAGTTGCAGAATAGAAAGAAAAAGAGTAAGGTAAGAAAAAGGAAACTAAATATACCCAAAAGAAGGTGGCATGACTTAAGGTCTAACCACATGAAAGGAAAAGAGAAGGAAAAAGGGAAAAAGGAGAAAATAAAACAACAAATGCAGAGAGAGGTGTGAGAAATGGGAAATATGGAAAATAGAAGAAAACATTTGACAAGAGAATCCTAATAGAATGAGCTACCGTTTCTGCGTCAGTTTGTCCTGTAAAGCTGTGCCCTGGGCGTCCTCACACAGTGCTAAGCGCCCAATGCCCAGAACCCTGAGCTCACAGAAGCCTGTGCGCCAGGGCCAGTCGCTCCCTTCCTTTAACCTTGTGAGGCCCAGCCCATGTGCCTAATGTTTGAGCCTTCTGCTTCAAACCCCTCCGCCCTAGGGAGGCATTTGGGAAAACATATCCTCACCTAATAGTGCCCAGGTAGTAGAGGCCCTGGGGAGAGACAGTGCAGGCCCTGGCTGAAGCCTTGCACCTGCGGGGCTTCTGGCCCACTATTTTACACAGAGTGCTCATCATCATTTGTCCGCTTCAGCATACCCATGGGAGATTTTGCTTTCCTTGGCTGGTGTACATGACAAAATTAAATATCCCTTGTGCATAAACTCAAACAGAAAGAAATGCAAACGACTTACAGACAGCACAAGCGCAAAGAACAAATGACTAAAAGAGGGACATGCACATGCTTGAAAATGAGCTGTGGCTGCTTTGCAACCTCACAAAATTTCCGTAATCTCTCAGAGCCTCAGTTGCTTCAAATACAAAGTAAGGGATTAAAAGATTATGCTCTGCAAAGTCCCTGCAAAGCACCTGGCACACCTTAAGTAGGTAGAGTGGGCAACCGAACAACCGGGCGGGCGGCTGCAGTAGTAGACCCTGCGATGGCTCTCAGGCTGATCTTTTTAAAGAACACTTTACCTTTCCATTTCCACACAAAGAAACCAGTGATAACTCTCCTAATATCCCTCAGTGACACGGAAAATATGAGATAGAGTATACATACATTCTGTACAACCACCAACCACGAAACGTCTAATGGGGCTGCGAGCTCTCCCCGACAAATGTGAATCCACATGTATACAGTCTCTCTCTGTCTCTCTCTCTCTCTCACTGTCTCTCTCTCTCTTTCCTCTCCTTCCTTCCATTTCCTAAGATTAATAATATACTGGCACAACCTCCACATTTATTCCTTCTAAAGATACACAACAAAATAAATAGATACATGAGCTGAAGAAAACAAAGGAAAATTATGACTTCATAATAGTTCAAGATTAGTAAATGCTTTAAAATCAATTTGGGACAAATATTTTATTGTAGCCCATCTCATTAATTGATCATAGTTGCTTTCAGCTCATTTAAACTGACTCAAACACTCCTTTCTTTCCCAATGATTCTGACCACTCCAAACCCCCATGATTCAAAATAATGCATTTCTTTACTCTGTGGATTCTTGCTTTAAGAATTTAATATGTTTATCTTACTGAAGCTCATGAGTCCATAGCACATCAGCTACTGAAATACACACAGAAGTGCATCTCATGATAAACAACTGAGCTAATATAGGCTGTAGAATAAATGTATTAAAAAGAAAGAAATCAAAGAGCTTCTCTTTAACAAACAAAATAAAAGCTAATAAAGACAGACTGAAGAAAAGGTATGAGGAAGCCCAGCAAAACTCAAGAGGAAGAGAACCGGATCTCAGAGCACCTTTCTCCCTGAAACTGAGCAGGCCACTGGTAAAGAGCTGTGCATATCTTTAAAAAGTTGAATTTAAAAGTGGGCATCACACTGAGCAGCTGAGAAGTCTTTTCTCTTACAATTAGTAACGCTAAGCACCAAGACTATGTACAGTGGCCCACACGGTCCAGAATTGTAGTCACATTTTAAAGAATGAAGACACCGAAAATGAACAACAGCACACAGCACTAAGAGAATGAAAAATAGATCCTAAGGGAAAAAGAGCAAAGAACCTCTTAGTTATTTTACCTAAAGACATAATAATCAAGTGTGAAAAGATTCTATGAAAACAGTTCTGACTGGTTGTCCTTCATTTCCATTGATTATCAAATAAGATGAAATGGGGAAATGAGAGAGCATAAAGAATATCTTCTTGACAGTATATTACATGTTGGAAGAAGTGACCAACAGAGATTATGGATTAGAGGTCTTAGAAATCTTTTTAAAATAGGAGCAGTGACTATCTGTCTTAGATGGTTTGTGTCTTTACCTGCCTGGAGGCCAAATACTGAATCATTACCAAATGTATGGCTCTATTATCCCAGAGATTGATGTCATTACCCCTGAAGTTTAATGCATAGGAATAGGGCAGGTGATTGAATAGTGCTGGGTTGAAGATTTAAGGACTGAAGGAATAATGACAGAATTCAAGTCCAGCATTTAATTTCTCCAAAACTCTACAGAGAATAATTCCCATAAGAATAAGAAGTTTGTGGAAATGCTATTTCAAATTTTATGCTTATGTTTGGCTTATCTCCTTTATTAAACCAGAAGCTTCTTGAAGGCAAGAGACATACATGGTTTCGCCCAACCACTCACCCCCACACAAGGCCTCTCACACCAGCACTGAGCACAAGTACCTGCAAAGTCTCACCTGCTGGACAGCAATCTGGACTCTAGCTGTGGCTAACTGTTTTGCATGAGCTAGGTCCTCCAGAGAGCTGAGGGTTTTCTCTGCTTTGATCACTGGTAGCACAGATAGTGGTTTCTAAAACATGGTCAGCACTTCAGCACTTAATACTATGAATGTATGAATGAATGAATGAATGAATGAATGAATGAATGAATGAATGAATTTTTGCTCAGGAATAACACTTTTTTTTTTTTTTTTTTGTCTTTTTGAGAGAGGGTCTCGCTATGCAGTTCAGGCCGGCCTTGAGCTCACTTTTGTAGCTCAGGCTGGTCTCGAACTCCCACCAATCCTCCTGCCTCAGCCTCCCAAGTGCTGGGATTACAGGCGTGAGCCACCACACCCGGCTAGGAATAACACTTTTAAAAATTTAAACACAAAAAAAATTGTTAAGACCATGTTCAGATGGCTCTGAATCTGAACCCCTACATTTAAATCTATGCTAATACAATTTTTAGCCTCCTCTCTGTCACGTTCTTAGGCAAGAAGCTACGTGCATACAACCAACAAGTTACACTATTTCAAAAGAAAACATTTTCACAATCAATAGCAGGAAAATTTACTTATGTTCTATTTTTTTATATCTTCATTTCAAAACTTCTAAGGATCTGTCTAATCAGTAAGTGGTCTTAAATCTTCACTGTTCATTTCTCTAAAAGTCAAGCAGGATCAAGAATACTTTACCCACAAGGGAAGGTACTATGGAAACCATAGAAATATATGACTATGCTACTTAATTTAAAACTTTTTGAAATTACAAACTGCCTTTGCATTTGAATTTCCTTTTTTTATTTTTACCATGCCTTTATATTTTAAGTATCTAAAACCAAAAGCTAGTTTTCCATCTATTTAGCATAATTTATTTATTGCCTGGGCATACATTGGTAATGTAATGCAAATAACAATACTATTTTGCATGGCAATTGTTCCTCTGGAAACTCTTTACTGACATTAATTTTCACAACCCTCCTTAAGGAATAGGTGAATATTGGTATTAGTAAGGCTGAAGCTAAAGAAATACAGCTGGGGGAACAACATATTTGTAAGTAACTTTTTAATTTGTCCGTTTGCTAGTTCAGTGTTCACTAGATACCCCCAAATTATTTGCTACTGTAATATCCCTTCTAGTCATATAATTTTAATTTAGATTCTTGTTTTATCCAAATAGGCTGGGTTCTGCGTGTTTGCTCACGTATTGGATTTAATAGATCTCTATGTCTACGTGACACCAAAACTCAATCTCACCAGATACCCAAATGGAATTGCTTAGTCTAATCAGTTCTTGAAACACAACCATCAGAAAGTACTGTCTTAGTTTCCATTGCTCTGCTCATTCAGCAGCTTTTGTTGGGGTTGTTGTACTGATAGTAGAAGACTTCACCCATTGGAGTAGCGCTACATATCAGTAACATTTGCTGAAGATTCTGTGCCAGTACCTATGCCAAGCATCTTCTACAATATTAACTCACATAGCTTTCATAATAACCTGTATGTGCAATTATTACCCCTACTTTACAGATATGAGAATGTGGGGGGAAAAAAAGAGGTGAGATACAAGCTGTGCTATAAAACTGCAGAACACCTGAATTTTAAAAGATTATTACAGTAAAAGACATGTTAGCATTAATTTCCTTAAAATACACCCTCTCCTCTTGCTTTGACCTCACCCATTCTTTTTGCCCCTTTCTGAAGAGTTCTGGAAACCCCTTTGCTACACTGTCATGACTCCCTTGATGTGCTAACTCCTTTGCAATGATTAATTTTCATGGGCATTTGGACTTTGGGGCAGAGTCCAAGTCAGATGGCGCTGGATCTGGTGAATGAGCTAGATAAGGACACACCACAACTTTTGTTTAAGTTTTTTGCTGATCTGCCTTTCATTCAATGACATTTAGCAGCAATATACACCACACTTTTTATTATGCCTCATGAACACATGAGAAAGGGCCTTCAGAGCTGCTTCAGAAAGTAGCAAAAATAGTGGGACCAAGGCATTCAAAGCAAGGAGGAGGATTTTGAAAGGAATTAATGGTAATGTGCCTTCTACTATAATAATTTTTTAAATTTATATATTCACTATATTTTTGTCCCCCCCCCCCTTGTAATTGCCCAAAGACTCTCTTAGCTCATAAAAGAAGGGGCTGGTATCCTGACTCAAATGGTCTGTTTCCACAGACTGAGACCATAGCTTATTTAGCACCTACTGTTTTGCAAGCACTTCACAACATTTTGGCTGCCCAGTATTTTCTACAATATGATCATCCTATATTTTGATTCAGTAGCAGACATTTACCCAACAGCCTGAAATTGCTCTAATTTTTCTGATGACCACTTCTCTTTCTTAGAAAAGATAAGCAGTAAGAAAACAGTAGTACATAGTTGCATAAGACATGGACTCTATCAAAGAGATTGTACCTTTTTAACACATTTACGCCCACACAGAGACACAAATAAACACACACCTGACCTACTGAATTGGCTAACTAGACAACTGATCACAGAGGTTGGGGAATCAGCCTAACCAATTATTTGACACCTTGTTGAACCAAAAGGAAGAGGAAAGGCAAATGTTTGTTAGATTTGTATAGCTGTTATTTGCTTTTTAATAACCTGTACTAGAATCATACATAAACTAACTCCAGAACCTACAAAATCTCTAGGAGGAAAAAAAAATAGTTACCAAAGATACAAGTTTTTTGGGGGAGAGAGGTTGTCTTTTTTTGAGGCAGGGTCTCGCTATGCATATGCAGTTCAGCTCACTTTTATAGCCCAGGCTGGTCTCGAACTCACACCCATCTTCCTTCCTCAGCCTCCCAAGTGCTGGGATTATAGGCATGTGCCACCAAGCCTGGCAAAGATACAAGTTTGACTGTCACACTAGGACTGTCCTGAGTTGGATGCAGAATTACACTGTACACAAATCTATATCTTCATGAAATAAAGGGGAGCCTGTTGCCTTTATCTTTAAAAAATAGTTTCCTATTTTTTGTTTATTTGTATCTTTTATGTACTTAGCACAGAGTGTACAGGGTCTCACTATGCAGACCTGACTCATAGTGATCCTCCTGTTTTCAGCTTTCCAAGTGTTGGGATTATGGGCACACCCCACCACACCCAGTCTCAGTCACACCTCATTGTGCCTCAGGGGTAGGACCAGCAAGGCATGAAGTGTGGGGATCAAACCCTGGCTGCATTGGAGTTTTCTATTTGTTTACAAAGATCTATTATCTACTTGCCAGGAGAAAAAAAAAAAAACATCGCATTTAATCTCTTTTTCCAAAATTAAATGGCCTTGGAGTTCAGAGCCAGATTTCTCCAGGGATGTTGTGTACAGTTCCAAATTAATCTGTTAATTTAATTATCCTCATATCAATTCAATTTTTTGTTCTCTTAACTGCAACGCCTTACAGAAACCAGATGAAAATGATTAATAGTTTTTATCATTATTATTAAGGAAAATAAAATTGCACAATGATACCTGGACATCTTACATATATGCCTCCCATCTTTGAAGTTGTTGTTCTATGTTCTGTATACAATTGCAATTTTCAACATAAGAACTCATTTAGCCAAACAGGAGAGTAAATGCCAACATAAAAACATGGACTGATCGACCAGTTCCTGGATGATGACTTCCCCAAGGATGCAGTGAATTAGGTACCTTTCTTTGGCAATTCCTTTTGGAATTTTTTCTTCATTTTCCCATAGAGAGTGATTTGTGAGTGATTTTTATTTGGCTTTGTTTTGATTCTTTCATAAGCTACAAAATTATGTGGCTCTCCTCTTCCATGATTCTTCCCATTAAAAGTCCCACCATCCTGTTAGGCTCACAAGTGGCACGCTCACCAGAGTTCAGGGGTGAAGAGGACTGAATTTCGAAGCCACACAATTTATGTGGAAATGAAGCCCATTTCTTGCCAGTTTCTGTGTCAGACATATGGAAAGATGGTGTGCAGAATAGGCCATTTGATTTGTGTGACAGAGGGAGTTTTTTAAGCCCTCTAAAGAAAAAAGAAAAAGTCCTACTGATTTCTAGGCTCATCTATATTTCTTTTCCTGTATTTTATGTGGAAACATTTTAGAACTCACAGTTTCCATACTAGGTACATTTTCCACAGTTAATTAATCCTGCTTTCCCACATGACAGATGACCCTATCTCATAAAAGGGTACATTGGCAGGCAAGGATGGAGTCAAAGAAGGTATTCTTTGATATTTATATATAAATGGGGGGAGGTTCATTTAAAAGCATTGGTCTGTCTGAATACAAAAAGGCAGTCCATCTCTCACAGAGAGGGAAATCTTTGGCTCTTTAAGACAAAGTACATAATTGAAATTTTTTTTCCTCATCTTCACAAACCATAATACTCAATTAGAGCCAAGAAAGTATGAATATTCCACACCCCTGCATTTTTAGATTTATCATATCTTGTGCTCTCAATATGAAGAATTCATAAAACAAAATAATTACATAGTTGTACAGAAACTTCTGAAAACTACCAACATAAATAATCCTCTTCCCCTGAAATCTCAACTTTAGGGGAATAAACAAACTCTAAATTATGAACTTACTTACTTTCCCTTGTACTTAATATTAAATTCATATGAAGAAGAAAGCCCAAAGATATTACTAGCTGTGTCTGTCATCTTCCCACAGTGCACAGGGTCAGGAATAAATAGCATTACTATTCTTATCTTAAAAAGATGGGAAAACTGCATTTACAATAGGCCAGATCCCACCATCTGAGACCACTACATATCTCTAGAGACAAAGGTACTATGGCAGGCCTAATTCTTCTCTCAGTTTTATCAGTAACTGTTGGTCCTAGGAAATCCATGCCATCTCTCAGGATCTCTGTTTCCTCATTCAGAAAATGATGTGAACAACAACAACAACAAAAAAAAAAATTGTCTGATGGCCTCTCAGCCCTGGCATGTTACGGTTCTCTCTTATGCCATGCAATATGGCACTGTTCCTCACTCCCTGCACTCCCTAAGCCCCACTGATTTACTGCTGGATAGCCAGTCTCTACAGTGAACTCCAGACTTACCAGGTCTCTCTGGCATTAGTCAAGCTGAGTTATTTCTCATCTTCATCACCACTTCACAATTCTGATTCACATCAAAAAATCTAGCTGCGTATAAATCAGTCAGTCTATCTATCTACCTCCCCCTCTACCTCAACCTCCAATGTACCTGTGTTAATAAACTAATGCACAATTCATGAAGAAAAAACAGTGTTTCTAAAGCTGCTTCCCATGACTGATCTTGAAAGTGCATCTGTTTTGTCACCAAAGATGGAAACCATCTTTAAAATTGAACATTTTCTTTTCCCATCTTTTATCCCTCATGGTCCCTTTCCAGAATCTGTGGATTCACAACCATAAATCCCCATGCGCCTACCTTTTTGTTCTATACCCAGACCAGAGATATGGGTACTGAATAAATCAACCATCAGGTAGAGAATTTGTTTGGGGTTTGCATTTCTCTATAAACGAGAGAAAAACTCTTAAGTCAATATTTGTTAATTTACATTAAAATTGTTAAGTTCCCACATCTAGAAATGTACTTAATGCCTTAATCTGAGAGTGCTAAGGTTCTTATGTGCCTGTCCTATACAGAATCAGTTTTTAGCTATGATACTAATCTAGAAGTTACTCTTTCTTCTTTCTGTCTTTCTTTCTTTCTTTCATGCATAGCCTCACTCCGCAGCTCTGACTTGTAGCAATCCTCCTGTTTTCAGCTTCCTTAGTGCTGGGATTACAGGCATGCACCACCATGCCCAGACTCCATCACCCAGCTCAGTGTGTGGGCAGGGGTGGGAGAGAGGGGTTAGCACAGCATGTAGTGCCAGGGATCAAACCTTGGTACATCTGCTTGCCTAAGCAAGCACTTAGTCCACTGAGCTATCTCACCAACCCTAGAAGTTACTATTTCTACTGAGAATAAAAATAGTATCCTTGCCACCCTCACAGCAGATTATCATGCAGAACATATACAAGGACAGAGAAAGCTACTAGTGGACCTTTTGCAGCAGCTATTAGAGAACACATTCTGCTTCACTGTTGAATAAGATTCCCTGACCAAAGTGAAACGGAATGAACACACCTAAGCAGAGATGAATCTGCTGCTAAAAGAAGTCTGGCACAAGGATGCCGACTTGTTCATATGAAATGACAGAAGACAGTAATGGTACAGGACACTACTTCATCAAGAACTGCAATGTCCAGGACCACGCAGGACTCTGGCAGTGCTCTTGACCTTCTCACTTATCAATGGGAAAGAACTGAAAATCAACAACAGAATCACTTTGCACTTCATTTATTGTCTTGTATAAAACATAGTCATATTTAAAATTACTGTATAGTAGACTTTATTTTACTCCATTACATTATAATGTGGTTCTAGTCATTCTCTAACTAAGGAAATGTTGATTTTGTGAAATCAAAAGTAGTCTCCTGCAGGCATTCTCTGAAGTGTAGACCAAGAAAGCCCCAGAATAACTGTGAAGTCAAGAACCTAATGCAGCACATGACTGAGAAAGTCAAGAGTGCTCAGGGTTTATCTTTCTTTGTTCTGTTTTTTGGTTGGTTGGTTGGTTGGTTGGTTGGCTAGTTGGATTTGGTTATTGAGTTTTATTTTTCTGCATGTTATACCCACACACATAACATAAAAAATAGGGAATATGAACGTTTGGCTGAAGCCAAATCCTTCACAATCTCTGCTATGTCACATTAGCATGACACAGATTCATTAACCCATTCTAATTGTGTCTTTCACTTCAGTGGAGCAATATAACATTGTGTACATTTGAGAAGGTCATCATCCACTAAAAACAAATCCAAAATGAATAGAGGATTCCTTATTACAAAGCTCCATAACCACAGCACACAGTATGCTTTCCAGTAACAAAATGATTACATTCTTCCCTAAGAGGAAAAATCCCACTGAGATCAAGCACTTTCTATGTTCTAGGAGATGACCCATAACAACAGCATCTGGAATCTATCACAAATACTCTTACAAGACCGATGCTGTTGTCCCTGGCCACTGCCTCCTTTTCACCATCACTTTTTAGAATCTGCAACTGAAATGATACGGCTATTCGCTCTTCCAGCAGAGAGAAAAAGGAGATCTGAATGACTGACTCAGATCCTTCGTCCCACTGTCCACCAGCATCACCTCTCACCCTTCATCCCTCACAGTGTACACTTCAGAGTCGCCCTGCCAGAAGCAAACCCAAATAACTCCCAAACACATCACAAGAAACCCAAACAAAACACTAGATTAAAAATTCCAGGGTGTCTGTCTTTCACAGAAACTTGCTGGCTCACCAGCAAAACTCCAGGCATCCATGCCAGGCTGTCCACAACCCCTGAAAATAAATGTGGCCGCCTCAAGTCCAAATGGCCTCCTCCTCACTGATTTTCACATTATCCATCAACCAACTGCAGCCTGCTTGGCCAGCATTACCTTCCTTGCTCTTCCAAACAACCCAGCCTTCCTCCTGTCCCTAGGGCCATGCTGCCTGACATCAGTGTATCCCACCCTTTCCTCCCAGTCTTCTCCATGCCTTCCTGGGCTATCCATTGTCCTCTCCTGTTTCATCCCCTTAAGTCTTTCTCCAGTGCCCAGTTTAGGTCCATCTTTACCAGAACCTTATCAAGGTCCTCATCAGCTTCTCTCCACCTGAAATTCCACTTAGTTGGACCACTTAGCCTATAGAACCAGTGAAGTTTAATTTCTCTGGTTGATTCATATTCAATAAATCCTTCCCTTTCCACCTGGATTAAAAAATCGATGTTACACTTCCTCTGCATGTCTTCCACCGCAACCAAAGTACTCAAAACTGAACAGAAGCCAAATATGCCCGCTAGTTGCATTTGGACTAATTCTAGAAACTAATTCTAGTGTTTGGAAATTTCATAACAGTTTTTAAAAGCCCACACTCCCTACCGTTCCTAAACATGGAATTTGTTAAGGCTAGTGCTTAACACTCCTAGGTAGCTCCCTTCCCTATACCTCCACATCCCCTCTTCCACGCCCATCCTTCCCTCCCTGCTCCCCACACCTTGCTGGGCTGAGGACTGAAGCACTCATTGCACCTCATTCCACCAGAAGGAGAATAGTGTAGGGTGAAAATGTAGGCACAGGTCTACAGGCCAGGGATAAAAACCCAGTCATCGGTGAGCCCAGCTTCTCACTCAGTGTATATGTATAAATCTGTGTACATAAATGTTTATATGCACTTACACATATGCATGTATACATAGCTCATTATATATTTACATATATATGCATGTATACATAGCTCATTAAATCTAAAATATATATTTATATACGCACATGAGTTATACATGTATAAGTAACATTGGTTATTACTAGCATAGGGGTAAAAAAAAATCTCTGAAATATTCTAGTTCACATAACACTCTATCCAGAAGACAATTTGACTTAGAGAAATTAACATTTTTTAAGACTTTCCTTGATAGAAACAGAATATAAGGTTTGGGCAGCAGCTGTCAAGTTTTATCATAAACTCCACAGGAAAGCAGCATAAACATTTCCCCTGGGACAGAAAGAGACTGCAGCTGACCAAGAATGCTGGAGGAGAATTTTTAGAATAGAACAACCATTTAAAGTTCCTGTGGCAAATAGACCTTACAGGATGCAGACTGTCTACAAGTCAGAAGAGCTCACTGTGGCGCGTGAAGCAGTAGCATGCAGAACTCCTTCAGTGTAGATGCTACATACTTAGATTTCTCAGAACACCCTCAGAGCTATTGCCTCTGAATCCTTGAACTGGGTCCAAGGATCAGCATTTGTCCTAAGATTTCGAAGTGATTCTCTGTACACCATAGTATAAGGTCCACTGGCTCCACCCAACAGTGGAGCAGTATGTACCAGAAATGCTCTCTGACTTACGGTTTCATCTCCAAGACAACCATAAAAAAAAAAAAAAAAAAGAAAAGAAAATCAATAGTGGTCACTGATCAGTATATTTAAGCATAGAATCTTGTGTGTGTGTGTGTGTGTGTGTGTGTGTGTGTGTGTATGTGTCTGCGTGTGTGTAAGGTCTCACTATGCAGCTCAGACTCATAGTGACCCTCCTGATTTCTGCCTCCATAGTGCTGCAATTGCCGGCGCGTGCACCACCACGCCTGGACTCGTGCTGGCTCAGTGTGCCCAGGAGTGGGGCCAGCACAGCATGCAGTGCCAGGGATCTACATATGGATATATTTTTAATGCTGAAAATAGAACCAGGGCCAGCATTCTACCACTGAGTTATGCCCCTAACCCTATCCTGTATTTAAAAAAGCACTTCTCATCTAAGTACCTCACTAAATACTGCTCCTATGTTTGCTGACCATTTGCTCAAAACATAAAGGAAAAAAATAAGCATGGGGGCTCTCCTGAATCAGTCCATTTCTACTTTTCTGTGCTGACCTACACCTTGACATTGCTAGCCCACTCTCCGTCACCCTCCTCCCCTCACCCTAGTCTCTCCTCTGGCCTTCACCTTCCCCATCTTGTTTTAACTTCCCCTGAAGCAATGGTTCTCAGAATGAAGTCCCTTAACTAGATGCCAGGGCAGCAGCAGCAGCACTAAGAAACAATCCTTAGCTCCACCTCACACCTGCAGGATTAGAAATTCTTAAATGCTGCCCCATATCCTGGGGCAGGCTAATGCAGACTTATGCTAGCATTTCACACTGCTACCCTCAAGGCCAGTGGCAGGAAAGGAGCTCCTGTAGCCTTTCTCCAGTCCAGCTCTCCTCTGCCGGGAAGCTTCAGAGCTAGGCGGCAGGGCCAGCAAAGGTGACCGGGACCCATTCACCCCCAGCAGTCTGTCTGCAGGCACTGTATACAGGTGACTTCAACAAAGCTCACCTTGAAAACAAGACCTGATTCCCTCATAATTTCACCAACATATTAAAGGGCCAGGAAGCATGGCAAACCTGGCGTGGCACATACAAAAACAAAGTAGAGCGTAACTAGGCTTTGAAAAACAAGAGCAACCCTGGAAGCATTTTATGTGGGTGTGAGGCAAATGTTAAGAATTTGAATTAGTCCCTTTTATTATGGTATTGAAATTAAATCTACTTAATTTATCAAGTCATGTTCATGCCTTGATCTTATACACTTTATCAGTGAACACTGTGATATTGTGATACTTCAAGAAATGAGAGGGAGGGGTTATGGAGATAGCTCAGGGCATACGTGCCTGCCTGGCAAGTACAAAGTCCTGAGTTTGATCCTCAGTTCCAGAAAAAAAAAGAAAGAGAGAGAGAGAGAAGAAAAAATGAGAGGGGGCCACTTTTTAACTTAATGGTGGAAACAATGGCCAGAAAAAGTTGTAGTTGTTTAATTTAGCCAAAACTGTTTATTTCTTTTTTTTTTTTTTTTTTTTTTTTTTTGGTGGGACCAGGGTTCAAACTCACAACCTTGCACTTGCCAGGCAGGCACTTGTGCCACGGAGCTATCTCCCTGGCTCTAAAACTGTTTATTTCTAATGAACAGACTAACTTAAGTCCTACCCAGTTTCTAAGTGCTTCTTTTCAAATTAATCAGTTATTTGAATGAAATGATAAACTTTTACTCTTTCCCTCAAGATATTGTCATGTGCCTACCACCTGATTGAAGAAATGTTTAATGTATCTGCCTATTATTAAGTTATTTTCATTAATTAAAAGTTTTTTAAAAAGAAAACAGATTTAGTTTATATCAACTGATGAACATGGGGATTCCAGTATTACAAATTAAAATTCTAAACCAAAACCATACAAAAAAGTGAAGTGCATGTAGAAAATTCATCTCTAAAAGCATATTACCCATCAATGGCTACCTAATTTAGCAGAATATATTACCTCTATGCTTCATAAATCTTAATTAAAGGCGTTAGCTTTTCTATTATGTGATCGAGAAATGCCCCATTAAAGTTAAACAGTTTCTACAAGTAATTATACACATATACTCCTTTAAAATTGCTTCACATATACTGGAAATGTTGTCTACTAAATCAAAAACTTGAAGAATTTCATTAATGCAAGATTTTTTTTTATCTCCCAAAAGTCAGATGTGTCCCAGAGGAACCCAATACTCAATGCTGGCTTCTTATAATACAATTTAATGCTCACAAACACCACTAAAGTATTTAAACATTTACAGGGGTTGTCATAAATGCTTTTCTTATTTTTGATCAAATTCAACCTTACACTTAATACAGTTAACTATAGTTATTTAATTTTAAAACTTGAGATTCCAACCTCAAAAATTTATAACAATATAAATGCAGTTACTTGGCTATAAGATACGTATACTGTGGGGACCCCATTCTTCAATCTGAAACACAAATGCCAAAACCAGAGAGGGGATATTTTTAAAAGTAGACATTATTTTAAATAACTTTTGGCACACTGAAGGAAAAAAAAAAAAACCTTCAAATTCAAATACAAAATAGAACCCTTTTATTCCTATAGTTATTTCAATCAGATACGAGCACCTTAACAATAGGAACAATACTGTTTTCTTTGTATTCTTTGGTTTGCTTTGAAAAATAATGCAAGATAAACTGATAAACTAGTTTGTTGAAATGATAGTGTTATTCTGGGTATTGTAGGTATGTGAACTTAATAACTGGGTACAAAACATGGTTGGTGATTTGTCCGCCTGCTCCTAGTGTTGTTCTTTTAATCACTGAGACATTACAGGTAGCTCTGGTAATGTTGTACATCTGAAGGATGAGTAAATTTAGCGTTCAGAAACATTGTCACTGACCTTCAGAAAAACACTGCAATGCAAACTGTTCTGACACAAGCTTACCATCTCAGGGCACACTGATGAACACATTCACAGAACAGGAAACAAGGACATGGAAGACAGCAGCAGAGCAGCAATGACGGATGACCCTTGATCCAGACAATGGTAATATCTCTCAGGCCTGGGAGTATTATTAATTAAAGTCCTTGTTTAGTTCCTCGATGTAGACCACTATATAATTGCATTGCTGCCCAAAGAACTATTTTCAGCAGAATTCATAATGAGTAAAGTCTCCTCAAGATGTTTAGGAAAGAAATGTTTTGATTATAAGTGATCATGTCAGAATGTACATGACCCAGAGACACTGAATCTTTGGTCCCAGGATCATGCAAAGATCACAAGATGCAATATATTACCACTCACCACATAGCGCATAAACAATTAAAATGCCACTTGACAAGAAATTAAACTTAAAAAGTTAAAACCAGAAAAAATATTAAATAGTATTAATGTTTTCACTTAACAACAAATTAAATGGCCACAGTGTATTCTGACAGTAAATATACTTTGCAATATAAATGCCTTATAGTTACAAATACCTACCTCTTGCTTTGTGACTATATTTTATGAATATAAATTGAACTAGTCAAACACATTTGCATTTTTCCTTATTAAACAGAGCATATCAAATCACACTGGTTTAAAGACAAAAAGTTTCCTAGGAAAATGAAAGTTTTGTGCAAGGTTAAGGGGGCATTTCAAACCAGGGTGGAAGAAAGATTAAATATTACGCTACACATTGGCCTAATATGGAAAAGCAATATTTCCTAAACTTATGTAAGCACAAGATTAAATAAAACAGAAGACATGGTATTATGTGGAGATGCTCAACACAGATTTTAAAAATAGACAAGGCAATTGTGCAATTCATTAATAAACTGTATAAAAAGCAGGGTGAGGATCTTAAGGACCAGTTTCACTAAATGACAGCACAGAGGGCGAGGAAAGTGAAAATTGAGAACAGAGACTTCCTCCTCTTTTTCTGACAGTGCTTAGATTTTTCAGAAGAGTCGGACAAAAGGGTCTTTGTGCAACCCCAGGGAGGTGAAGGAGAACAGCTATGGAAAACCAGTAAAGACAGCTTTGCCTTGGACACAGCGCTGTGAAGAACTTGGCCTCTATGGCCTAGAGAACACGCACGCCTGTTCTGCTAAATGCAGCAGTGCTGTCTGTATCCAACCAGTGCTAGAGTTTTTATAGGCTCATTACCTGGCTTTCCTTTCAAAGCATGCAATAAATAGATGCACAGGCTATGATTTCAAATGGCATCAGTCGTCTCAGACTGGGTCCCCAGCACTGAGCCATATCAGGTGACTTTACTTGCCCCAGAAACTGCAAGCTTAAGGTTGGCACTGGTTCTAATTTTGGATTCTTAGTGAAGCTGGCAAAACACCTGAGAAGCAATGTCCACAAACATGGCTTAACTTCCTGTAGCTTCATTCCCAGCTTCACTCATCATTAAAAGAAGCCTGGACTCCTACAGGAAGAGGCTAGCAAATCAAAGTACAGACATGCCCACTGAGCATGGATGGTGGTCCACTGCTAACCCCAACCCAGGATGTCTGAAAGAAATGTGTGCTGGAAAGCAAGCAAAATTATTACACAACTGGCATTCCCAGCTTTAGGGAGAGGTACCAAGCTCTTGCCTCTGCAGTAAACTCGAAAAGAAAAATATTCAGTATTAACCTTACCAGACCTTCCATATAGAGTTGCCCATCACTGTTACTAGAATAAAATCATTAAAAGGTTAATGTGTGTGTATGTGTGTGAAATATATATACATATATATGTGTGTATATATATGTATGTAAGTTCTCATAACTGGCTTGTGTATAGTGAACAAAATTGTATTGATTTATGCCCACCCTACTTCCACCCAAGGCATTAATAAAACTTATAAACAAGATCCTTAAGCCTTAAATGTAACTTCACCACGCTGAAACACAAGTGAGCTACAGGAGCCTGGCAGGATGGCTCAGTGGTCTAAAGCGCCTGCTTAGGAAAGCTTAGGCAGCTGCAGGGACTGCGGTTCGATCCCCGGCACCACATGCTGCGCCAGCCCTGCCCTCAGTGCAGGCTGAGCAGGCCATAAAATAAAAAAAAAATAAAAAGTTCTGAAACAAGAAAAAAAATTAAAAAAAAAAAAAAAACAAGTGAGCTACAACTGAAAGCAAAGAAATTCCACATTTATCAGAGGCATCCACAAAATATAGCCCCTTTAACCCTGAATTGAAGTGTAAACCTCTTTATGAAAAACTATCTGATGAAACACTACACATTTAACTTTTAGAAGAGAAGAGGCTGTATCCCAACGTAAATTTCATGAAGATTTACTCACACAGCAATCAATTCTTTCATTGGGAATGCTGAGAAATGCCCTAATTGCACTATAACTAAATCAGAAACTTAGAGAAAGGAAATAAGACTCAAATACATGCAAATGTACTCAACACCACCACATGATAAATATAGGGATTGATTCTTTAATCATATAGAAAAACAGAAATTTCCAAGTCCCTACTGCATGATTTTCTTTGTCATATGTGTATAGCCATCTGTCAATTTAAGAGCAACGATGGTTGAGAGAAAATGATAGCTGTTCTTATTTTTTGTTTTGTTTTGTTTGTCTTTTGAGACAGGGTCTCACTAGGCAGTTTGAGCTGACCTTGAGTTCACTTTGTAGCCCAGGTTAATCTCGAACTTGCAGTTCTCCTCCTGACTCTGCCTCCCAAGTGCTAGGATTACATGCCTGGCCACCATGTGCAGCTTCTGGACATTTGTTTTATGGATATATATGATACAGTCAAAAATATGATAAGGGTTTATTTTTTAACTTATTACAGTAAAGGACATATTAATCTCCCTCACAATAATCTCCCTCACTGTGGGCACACTTATCCCATTATTTGTCACTTTCTGAAGCAGCTCAGGAAGTCTTTTCTCCTCAATTATCTTTAGTTGCGCTATAACAGGTATTTTAGTGTCCTATATCATTTCAAAACATTTACTTTTTTTGGTCATTTTGAGTTTGAGAAGATGCAAAAGCCAAACAGCGCCAGCTCTGGTGAGCAAAATCAAGGAGAACACACCATAATGCTCTTAGAAGACGGCCTTTCTGTGGGCGGCACTCAGCCACGTCCCTAGACACTGGCATTCGCCTCCTTTTGGATCCCATCTCATCAACACACTCACAAGAGAGGACTTCCAGAACTGACTACTTCAGAAAAATGTAAAAATGATGGGATCCACGTGTTGAAGAGCCGAGAGGTTAGTGGCACTCACGTCTGGGTTGTTGTTGTTGTTGTTGTTGTTGTCATTATTATCATTATTATTATTATGGCCGGCTCAGCCCGCTCTGAGGGTGGGAGTGGCACATCACGTGGTGCTGAGGATCAAACTGTGGTCCCTGAGGTTGCCTAAGCTTGCCTAAGCAGGTGCTTTAGACTGCTGAACCATCTCGTGAGCCTTCACGTTTTACATACTAATTTTTAATTTAAACATTCACATACATTTTGATCACTTCTTGCATTCTGCACAACTACTCTTTAACTTACAAAACATTTTATTTTGATTGAATATAAATTCATAGCAAGTTACAAGTGCTACACAAAGGGCTAAAAAGTAAGCAAAAATATCAAGGAAATCAAGATTAATTGGTTTTCTAATGAAAAAAAAAAGAGGATTTATATGCCCAACAAAAAAGCTGAAATGTAAGCACATCTACAAATAAATCACGTGGACACATATCACTAAATTGTGCTAGGTATCATTGTTCTTGTCCAAGAACAAGAAACCCCAGTTACCTAGGGGCCATGAATAATTTTCTCCCTTTGAAAGGAACCAGTCTACAAAAGACTTAGAAGTTGGTAGACGCAGACCACTCCAGGAAACTCTACTGGTGTTTCCATTATAAACCACATTTCAGGAGTTTACAAGTTGACTGTTTTTAAAATATATTGGGTTCATAATGAGCTCACACATTCTTAAAATGTTCTTTTCTGCTCTCCTTTTTAAAGTACAGGCACTTTTGTGAGCAAATCATAAACAAAATTTCAGGTGATTATTTTTGGCTAAGCTCCAAGACACAATGGCTAAATGTTTAAATACAGTAAAAGGACTAATTACTTTCTTCATTTTGAAAGCTGAGTAGAAGGCCAGCATAAGAAACACTCTATAGTGCTTCCGTTTTAAAGTATTCTTCTGCAACATTTTCATTCAGGAGTTCAAGATCCCAGGAATCTCACTATGAATATGCAATTGAACTTCAAAAACTCCATGTCTACATCTGGAGACTTATGCAATAATCACTCCAGCATTAGACTTCTGTAAGGTTATTAGTGGTCAAAATTACATGTACCATGAAGGCCAGGAAGACTCTCAGAATGGAGCTAAAAGTTAGGTGGCAGGACACCTCCACTTAGGTGCCACCACAAACCCTAAACTCAAACCAACCTCAGAGTTTTATAAGCCCTTTCCCTGTGCCAGTCCCTAGCTTAAAATAGTCTAGGGCAAAGCTCGTCAGGGAACTGAGCTGATGAATAGGTTAGAGCTAAAAAACATTTCTTTCAAAGCTGAAAGGAAAAAAAATGGAATCAGTGTTTCTGCCAAATATAAAAACTGTTCTCCACAGAGGTCCCTAACACCTTCAAGGGTCTATAAAAGAGGAAAGCAACAGAGATGTCAAATCCAGGGATGCCTCAGTCCGACAGGGAATGGATTCCTGAGCCTCCTACTTGGAAATGACAGTGTGAGGCACCACCAAATTCCAGGACAGTGGTCCTGGACCAAGCTAGGAATATCATCTTGACACAGTGGCTCTGCTGCTCAACTCCCTTCAAGCCACCAGGGTCCGATGTCTGAGAAAGCTGTGTTCTCCCTGAGCCTATGAGCTGACAAAGCTCTTCTACTCACAGAACATTTCACCCTGAAGCCCTTGTCATAAGCTCAAGACTTGACAAGGAACTGCATCCCAAAAGGAAGAGGCAGACTCGCTTGTGCACATGGTCACATGAATTTTCTAAATGGCAAATGTGCAAAAACCACAAGCAATGCTAATGAAAAGCACACAAACTCCAAAATCTAACCTTCCACATTTAGGTTAAAGGTCAAAAATACCCTGCAACACTTATATTTATTGACAGGACAAACTTTTCCATCTGTTTCTAATTTTATTCATGACAGATCATTGACCTCAGTAGAAAACTCTAGTTAGTAATAAATGAAATTAAATTGTCGCTTTTTCTATAATTTTAAGGAGCAAACCTACTCATTACCACTAGCCACTTATCAACCAAGAAAAATTAGTGTAATACATACTAATGTCCTAAATATTGGTCTTGATTGATAAACATACAACTTCAAACTCAGAATAGAAATGTAGTCTAAATTGAATGGTAGTTTTAAAAATTATGTATTCAATATTTAGTAGATGGAATATATCTCAATTAATCTTTTTCTTGTTGCTAGGACAAAATGTCCAACACCTAACATTAAAGAAGGAAAAATTTATTTAGATTATAGTTAGTAGAAGCCGGCGGTCTCTATTGAAGAGGAAATATGGCACTTGACGGGCCAGAGCAGATGGAGCTGGAAGAAGGCAAGGCAGGCAGCGGACTCCGCCAGTATTATTTATCCACGATTGAAGAACTCCAGCTGATTGTGAATGATAAGAGCCAAAACCTTCGGAGGCTACAGGCACAGAGGAATGAGCTAAATGCAAAAGTTCTCCTATTGCGGGAAGAACTACAGCTGCTGCAGGAACAGGGCTCCTATGTGGGTGAAGTAGTCCGGGCCATGGATAAGAAGAAAGTGTTGGTCAAGGTGCACCCTGAGGGTAAGTTCATGGTAGATGTGGACAAGAACATCGACATCAACGATGTAACCCCCAATTGCCGAGTGGCCCTAAGAAATGACAGCTACACTCTGCACAAGATCCTCCCCAACAAGGTCGACCCTCTGGTGTCACTCATGATGGTGGAAAAGGTGCCAGACTCGATCTATGAGATGATCGGTGGGTTGGACAAGCAGATCAAGGAGATTAAAAAAGTGATCGAGCTGCCTGTGAAGCACCCTGAACTCTTCGAAGCCATGGGCATTGCACAACCGAAGGGGGTACTGCTGTAGGGACCTCCGGGTACTGGGAAGACACTGCTGGCCCGCACTGTGGCTCATCACGCAGACTGTACTTTTATTCACATCTCCAGCTCAGAGTTGGTACAGAAGTTCATCGGAGAAGGGGCGAGGATGGTGTGGGAGCTATTTGTCATGGCACGGGAACACGCGCCCTCTATCACCTTCATGGATGAAATCGACTCCATTGGCTCCTCCCGGCTGGAGGGGGGCTCTGGAGGAGACAGTGAGGTGCAGCGCACAATGCTGGAGCTGCTCAACCAGCTAGATGGCTTTGAAGCCACCAAGAATATCAAGGTTATCATGGCTACCAATAGGATCAACATCCTGGATTCTGCACTGCTTCGCCCAGGATTATAGTTAGTAGAGGCTTCAGTCCATACTCAGATGGCTCCAAGGCAGAGTGGCACAGAAAGAGGACAGCTGTTCATGGCATTGGAAAAAAAAACAAAAAGCAAAGGGAGTGGTATTGTAGACGAAGTAAAGGAACAACTGCAGAAAGGTATAGAGGAAATCAGATCAGAAATAACTTCTGAAGTAAAAAAAAAAGAAATGATAACTATAATAAAAAAAGACACTGCTAAAAAAAAAAAATACAGGAGAATAGAAACATGATGGAATCCTTGATTAGCAATATAGGAAAGAAACAGAATGCATGAAGCAGATTCAAAGTGCTATACAGGAAATTAAAAGCTCAACCACAAGCTGGCAAAATCATTTCAACGAAAGTGAAAATAGACTTTCAGACCTTAAAGACATCATTGCAGCTAGTGAAGAGCTAAGAAAAGATCTCTTGAAAACAACTAGGGCACAGGAAAAAATAATTCAACATCTGCAAGATGACGCAAAGATGAGCAATGTAAGACTAATAGGCATCAATGAGAAAGAAGTCAATAAAAATAATATAAAAAGAATATGGGCAAAATAGCAGAAAACTTCCCAAACATGGGGAAACAATTTGGCATTCAGGTAACCGAAACATATACAACTCCAAATAATATCAACCCAATTAAAACCACACCCTGACATATAATAAACAAGATCCCAAAAATTCAGCACAGGAGCAGTATATTAAAAGCCACTAGAGAAAAGAAACTGTCATATTTAAAGGAAAATGCATCAGAATAATGGCAAATTTCTCTTTCAAACCATCAAGTCAAGAAGAAAATGAAACAAAGTACTACAAGTCTTGCAAGAAAACAAATTCCAACCTAGACTGTTATACCCTGCAAAACTCTCTTTCAAGTATAATAGACAAATGAAGTACTTCCAGGACAAAAAACAACTAAAGAATTTCATGATGACAAAGTCAACCCTACACAGTTAATTAAAAAATATTCTAGAGAGGGATCAAAATGACCACAATTCCATGAAAGAGAATGGAAAGAAGCCACCAAATAGGACAAACAATTAAACACAGGAGAAAAAGAGGTGTACAAAAGCAGTCTTTCAACTATTCTTATATATACAGCAGCAAAATATTTCCATCAGCATATGCTACTAATGGACTTCTCCTACACCCTATGAGTCATGATTCTGTCTGGGTCTACAGGGTAGATGTCAAAGAAATAGCAGTAGTTCAGTCCCACAAGTGACACCTAGCCACCAGCAAGCATCATGGACACTGTCCATGTATACAACATACTAGAACTTTGTGCAATATCCTATTCCCAAACTGTTAGAAGTTCTGGTCATATATTTGCCATTCTAGTATTTACGTTATGTTTTATTCTTAGTAATTTTTTACTACCATGGAAACTTTTTCTTAGTTGATATTTGTGTATATATTAACCTATTCAAATAGTATGTGAGTATTCTGAATTGATTACAAATTTGAGCATACGATACACAATATTCTGGCCTCTAGGTTGGACTGACAATTTGACTTGAATTTTGGAATATTATTTTAAAATATTTAATTTCATTTTAATTAATCAATATTTAATTAATTTTCTCAATATTTAATTATAATTTTTGTTTTATGATTCATAGTGTATCTTTGACTTACAATTTACTTATAAGACATGGTATGATATTTTCTCCTAGTATTAGAAACTTTAAAAAGAAAAAAATACATATATGTATACACAAGAGAGTAGGATATACAGCTACTTTCTCTGAGTTCATTGAGAATAAAAGTTGGTACTAATAAAAAAAAATGTGAAGGAATATATGATTGTGATATTAGGAATTAAACACCATGAGAAAAAAGGACTAATAAATTATAGAGAGTAATTTGTTATCTCAGTACTTAAGGAAGTATCATTTTGATTAGACATTTCAAGTTGATAGAGACCCTATAGTGGTTCTAAAGGCAGAGTTAGATATTCTAAGTGACAAGATCTCTGAATTACTGAAGGACAACAGAGCTTCTAGGAAGCTCTCTTCCCCAGAAAAACATTCTTTAAAGTAAGGAGGATGAGGGGCCAGGCAGGATGGCTCAGTGGTCTAAAGCACCTGCTTTAGGAAAGCTTAGGAAAGCTTGGGCGGCTTCAGGGACTACAGTTCGATCCCGTGCACCACATGCTGCGCCAGCCCTGCCCTCAGGGCAGGCTGAGCCAGCCATAAAAATAAATAAACAAACAAACAGAAGTTCTGAAACAAGAAAAAAAAATGTTAATTAATTAAATTAAACTTTTTAAAGTGTTTTTTTTTTAAAAAAAAAAAAAAAAAAG
>PVJA010006509.1:0-72894 GCA_004027025.1 Myocastor coypus
CTTTTTCTTTTTTTTTTTTTTTTTTTGCGGGACCATGGTTCAAACTCACGACCTTGCACTTGCCAGGCAAGCACTTGTGCCTCGGAGCTATCTCTCCAGCCCCTCAAAGGTTATTTCTGATCTCATTTGCTCTATACTTTTCTGAACTTTTTTTTTTTTTTTTTTACTTCAGATACTATTAATTCAGAGATTTCATTTTTTTACTTCAGTGGTTATTTCTGATGTGAGTTTCTCTTTATGTGTCTGCATTTGTTTCTTTACTTTGGATGCTATTAATTCAGAGATTTCAGTGGTATGATTCCCAGTTTCTTCCAAGTTAGTGTCTCCTGCCTTTATTCTGTGTGTTTTTGGGTCCTGAGATTGCATTTTGCTCCTTCTCTTTGTCATTTTGTATAGCACCTGTCCTCTGCCCTTTGGTGCAAAGTTCTTACATGGTTAGCATTTATTCAAATTCAGGTCCGGATCAACCAAGCTGGAATTTGTCCAGATGTGCTGGCTGGATCTGGCTGTTGTGCTCCACTTCTTCCTACTGCTATTTGTGGAAGTGCACCTGCTGTTCTCCTCTAAGAAGATGTTCAGCTCCTGGATTAGCTGGGAGTGTCTGAACCCAGCCTCTGTGCAGAGAATTTTGCTGCAGGGTTCCACAGGAGGTGCCAAGTCTTGGGTCTGCAAAAGTACCTACAAACACCTTTTGCTGAGTTCTGGGCAAGGAAGTATCCAGTGGGCATGGGCAGTTAGAAAAGTCCCTAACTACACATGCTTGTCAGGGCAGCTGGGTTCTGGGCAAGTTAATAAGCCGGTGGGTGCAGGCAGGCAGAGGGGGTCCCTACATACATGCCTGATGGGAAACTTTTAGACCTAGACAAAGTTGGTGACTGCATGCATTTTGTATATATTAGATGCCATTGTATTATTCATGTTTAAATTATTGTGTTTATGTCCATGAAAAATCCCATATTCCCTAAAGTTTTATGAATTGCTGAAAGTTTTACAATAAAAAACAAGAATCCCTCTTAACCAAGGATGTTAAGTGGGAAATTCACGCCCTCATTACCCATTACAAACTCCAAACATAAAATAAAAATGAACAAAAATCCAAAATCCAAACAAAGCTTTGTAAACAGAGAGGAGATAGATAGATAAATAAATAGATAGATAGATAGATAGATAGATAGATAGATAGATCTTTAAAAACAAAACATTATTAGGAATGTCTTCGCATTTCTTCCCTACCTTTTCCACACCCTGACCTCTCCATGGCAGGGCATACTATGATCTTCCAGGGTTCTAGCATAGAAGGTGCAGCCCTTCCTCATGCAGCAAAGGGCTGATCTATGCCTTCGCGATAGCTAATGGATTACAAGTTAATAGCTATCCAGATTCAAAGTATATTTCCCTACTTTTTACGGGCTGCCCTCCTGCCAATAAGGGTAAGAGTCCTTCACTGCAGGAGACACTGCAGGCCTCATAGCCACCAGAAATACCTTTACAGATAAAACTGCTAAAGAAGCAGCTAGCCTCCCCTGCGATGCCCCAAAGGGTAAATGTTTCACCCTTTCTGGCATAATTATCACCTTATTCTCTGTTATCGTTCATATCTAGCTGTCCACATAATACCTTACACCTTTTGGGGGCAGAATTCTAAAGTTTGTGATTAATTCCTGATCCAGGGCCGGTATTATGGGTGTGGATGCTACACCTGGCCTGGGATGGATAGCCTGAACACAACATAAGAGACAGACTTGCTCTCTGTTGCCATCGTTGCCGTTGTTCCTCCCTTTTGCTTTCGTTGTTTTGCTGTTTTTCACTGCCATGAACTGCTGCCCTCTGCCATGTGTCAGTCTGCATTGTAGTCAGCTGAGTATGGACTGAAAACTGCATGAACTGTGAGCAAAATAAGCCTTTCCTTCTGTCATGTTGTATGTTGGGTACTTTGTTCCAGCAATATGAGAAAAGTAACCAAGTCATTTCCCTTCTGAAAGCCAGCAGTCTCTAGATCTTCCCACCACAAGATGGATGTTTCCTAAGTCAGAGAAAGCCCTTCCTCCCTGCTCACAGGGCCATGCCAGTCTTTTGTGCCTTCACAACAATTTTCACCCAGGTTGCAGATCCTGACCAGTCTACTTGAACCTTTTGTTTGTTTTTTTCTCTTGGAAAACTTCTTAAAACTATCATTGCTCAAAGTTCTATTTGCCACATGAACATACCTCAGGATTTTTTAAGGCCCCCTCCCTTTCTGCTCACCAAACATGAGGCTTCTCCCCAGCTGAGGACTGGCATATTGTTTCCCTCATAAGCCATGAGTGCAGAAGTTAAGATATCTCCTGGTTAGGTTAGCCGGAGATATACTAGGTTATCACCTTTGCCAGATGAGTAGAAGCTTTCCCCATGTTCTTAGAGGGAAAAAAAGAAAAGAAAAGAAACACCCTCAGCTGTCACTCATTGCCTTTTAACTTGTATAATTTCAACGTTTGGTCTCCCTTTAACCTTTAAGAAAACACTCTTAGTTCAAGAGAAAAATATTTGTACTAATAGTATTTAGAAAAGTTATCATGTCTGCATCTTGTACTCTGAACAACTACTATGAAGACAATATTATGCATTCCACTAATTATTGTGGCTGTCCTACTAATATATTTTGAAATTATCTCATTGTTATTTCTTTCTTATTAAAATTAATAAAATTTTTGAAAAGTAAATTGCATATCAAAAATTTTAAAAGATAACATCCTAGCTTTTATTATTCAAATTACCCCAATGACGTCTAAGCCACTAGGAAGCCCATAAAAGTTGCCCCTATTGACCTCAATCATCAGGTATTAAGTAAAAAGAGCTAACAACCTCTTTAAGGCCCATTTTACTAAACTAACACTAGCTTCACAAAGCTTGGGTTTCCCTCCAACTTCTTAAAACTTATGCTCTCCTTAGAATGCCTAAGGGTACAGTCCTAAGGGAAGGCAGCTCCATCACCTGGTACAGTCCTTTTGAGCTTTTATTCAGCTATACCTTTCTGCTCAGTTCACACCTCAGCCTAGACTCAGGCCAGTCCTGTCAGAGACAATCTCGCAATTCTGCAACATTCCACACCACAGTAAACTAAGTCTTACTGATCCTTTACAGCTCAGGTTTATGACTGGATACAGGAGGTGCTCTCTGACCCCCACAAACAGGCAGCACTCCCTTGCCAGGAGGGCTTGTGGCGGCATTTTATGTCTCTTGTTAACTTGTTTTCCCAATTAGATGGTAGGGCTTGATGAAGGCAGAAAAGCAGGAGGAAGGGAGGGAGGAAAGTCTACAGTGACACAATTTAATGGGATAACCTTGTGCTTCATCCTAGCTGGACAGCCATATTTTAAGGAGTAAATCTCATGGATATCATGGCATATTTTGATCCCTTGTTTTTTGGTTTCACTTTGTCTATAGAGAATGCACTGTAATCCTCAAGTCCTCTCAAAGCTAAAACTAGCCTTTAGCAATCTGAGGATGAGAATCCTCCACCCAGGATTCCAGGGCTGGTGGAAACCATGGAAGTCATGGAAGCAGTGTCATTCGACCCAAGACGTGAGGAAGCTCGAATGTGTACCCAGCTTTAGGGCCCTGCAGTGAATTCAGGAGCATGGGCAGATGTGAGTGAGCATTCCCACATGAAGGGGGCTTTAGTACAATGGGTAGGACTCTAGAAACTATGGTCATCATCTCCATGTCTAATAGAGAGATAGAGGTTGAGCCCATGACCCCTTGGTGAATATAGCAGAAAGACACCGCTACAACCATTCATATTTGGGAAGATAAGAGAACAGGTGCAGAAGCCAGAGGTTTGTCAGAAGGGGATATGTGAAGGAGCATCCAGACTATTCCGCATCCCAGCCTTTCCAATAGGAGCACATGGAGCTCTGTGGAGAGTGAGGCTGGACTTCTGAGAGAGCAAGCCTAAGGGCACAATTTCCTTTTGTAGGAGACCCCATGCAATGACATAACACTCAGCATGAGGGTCTCTGGCTCTGGGATAGATGAGCTATGGCCTTGACAGACATAGATGCAGGCCAGTCTCACATGTAAGGAGAAATAACTGCACCAGGGCAGGATCCCCCAAAACCAAGCTCCCAGGAGCAACAACATTGAGCCGGTGACCAGGAAGGGTGGCCTATAGCCTTTGGAGGCCAGGCAGGAAACTAGAGGCTTCATAATGTGGTATAACAGTGGAACAATGGCAGACAATTGGTGGGAAGGACTTACAGGGACACAGGAGATACCAAAGTGATGCAAAGACTGGAAGGCAGCTCCATCACCTGGGACATGGAGAACAGAGCCAGGTTCAGACCACTGACAGTAGGCACCCAGAAGGCAGCTCTGCTAAACATCACCGAGGCCTCTGCAGCACCTATGCCTGCTGGGTACTCTGGTCCTCCTGGTCCCCCTATGCCTGCAGGAAGGCCACAAATTGCTGGGAGAACCCACTATTCTAAGGACTCTGACTCAGACCTCAGTAAGGGAGTGCTGTTGAGTAGAGGTCAGGTGCCTGAGGAGCTACACTGGTGACTATGCATCAACTGCCTCAGAGTCTGAGCGGCTGGCTGCTCTTTCCAATGTGGAAAGTGCTCCCAGATGCTGCCTCTAGAGTCAGTCACAACACAGCCACAGCAACACTGGGATGGTGACTGACAGAACAGTGACCCAATAGGTAGAGCAGGCTCCAGCTCTTCTTGGAGCCCCAGGCTAACACAGCCCCCAACTCAGCTGTACAGGAGGAATAGAGTTTCAAGAATCCCATCCAAGCTTCAGAGCTAGTTTGTGTGAGATAGTAAATTAATAATTTACTGTTGCCCAAGGAATCAATCCACCCCAACCTGGCCCAGGTTGAGATGGAGCAGGAGAGTGGGTGCCACTGTGCACCAGGAGACAGAGGACATAGACATCCTGGTGAGGCTGAAGAGCACCTAGGAAGCCGGGCAGAGATCATGGGTAATTTGGGCACTAGCTTTTGCCAGACAGCACACATAAATGAAGGTGGCCTCCTAGAAAGACCAGTTCACAGAACTACTTGATCACATCTTCCTGTCACAATCATCATAACTGAGAAAAAGGAAGCAGCCTGGTGGAGCTTCGTCTTCAGAGTGCAAATGTGCAAGGGAAAAGATACCTGCAATGACACACTGCCTTCAAAAGCCAGGGTCCCTCCTCATGCCACATTCACACAGAGGTGACAGTTCACCACACAACAGTGTCTCCACCGCCAAAGCTCTCTGCATACAGTTGCTGCGCTACCAACTGGCTTCTACCACTGAGACTTCTGCCTGAGCTGGGCAGTCCCAAAGCATATTGCTCACAATGGGAGTCATTTGAAGAGGATATGCTGTCCTCAGTGCTGGGCATCTCCACAAGCACAGCACAGGGACACAACTAAGAGTCGCGATCACAGTGACAAATAAAGACATGGTCCTATGAAGTCAAAGCCAGCACTGTGGCTTACAGAATGTGTAAGTTCTGGAAACACAGAGCTCAGAGGTGACCTGAAGGGGAAACCAGAGTGGCTTCTCTGCCTCAGCTAAAGGGAGATTGAGACAAAGTCTCCAGAAGAATCAGCACAAGGATCACAGAGCAGTCTGAGTTACCAGGTCAGCAAGGGAAATGGCATGCGTGTTACTATGACGGCAAACCCAAGCCAGATCACGTTCCTGCAGGCATAGTGCCCTGTCTGAACCCACACAGCTGGGGGAGTGGGCCTGTGCCCTGCCGAGGGCCCACAAGCACAAGAACATGGGCAGAGCCCCAAACAGGAAAAAGCCCAAAGCAGGAAGACAAGGAACAATGTAAAAATGGACAGCATTACCTTGTCAGGCCAGAGAAGCTGCAGAGCCTGAGAGAAGACAGGCTCTGGGGAGTGGGAGGGTTCAAATCCAGGGAGATTTCCTGCCTGCTCAGGCTTGCCTGAGAGAGACAATGCTATGGTTTGTGCCTAGCTGTCACTCCAAAACCCCATGTGGTCCTGGGGTATGTTTCTGGGGGTTTTGATTGATCCATGGTCCAGTCTACGATTATAACTGTGCATGCTGTACCTGCCCTGGGGTGGCAGGCAACCTTCACACAAAATAAGGGAAGGAAAGAAACTTGCTCTCCGCACTCCTCCCACTTTGCTCTTACTGTGTTTGCTGATTTCTGCACCATGAGCTCTTGCCCCTTGCCCTGTGTCACCCTGCCTTGGAGCCAGCTGATTATGGATGGAAGCCTGCACATAGTGTGAGCTAAATAAACCTTTCTTCTTTGATTTGGAGTGTCAGGGATTTTGCTCCAGCAATGAGTGAAAAGTAGCCAAGACAGACAGCCTTATTCATTGCTACAGAACTCTTGAGTTCACATCTTCTCCCTGATCAGCAACCGCTGCATTGGTTTCTCATTCGCCAAGGCTTCTCCCCAGGTCACGTTTGAAGAACCATGTCCACATCTGTCTCTGCTCATACTGTGTAGTCCCCACCACTTAGCCTTCTTATTTACCCTACAGATGCCAGGGGGAGGCAGAGAGTGAGGCTATGACTGTCAGTCCTCCTCTACCATATAGTGTTCAGCAATATGTGAGAATAGCATCCTGATCTCACGGAACAGTTGAGATCATTTTCCTCCATTGTCTCTTCCATCCTGGCAGCATCTCCAGGTTGATTTAGCATCCTCCTTATACTCAGAGGCTAACAAGGGCTCAGGAGGGTCCAGCACTATGGAGAGAGTGCGAACCTGAGCTTAGACCACCTCCACCCCAATCCAGGGCTCTTCCCACATCCTTTCTGAGGATCCCTGGCACCACTATCTCTCCAGCATGATTTGCAGTGCTTTTTTACACCTTTCCCTGACATGTTGATGAGTGTGGGTACTGAGGTTAGTTTAGCTGGGCCAGCAGCTGTCTAATAATACAGATCAAGCCTCATATTTCTTTCTGTCACCACTATGTGAAATTCTCAATACTTATCTTAAGTACTTTCCAGAATTCTAACTCCTTTTTAAATGTAGAAAATGTAAACGTTGTAAGAAATTAAGATGAAATATTTGGTAAATGGTCTCCAAAGCATGCTCAAATCTTAATTATCATATGTAGTTAGAACTTGTAGTCCTCAAGGACATATTTATTAGGAGGACCTTGACACTGAGGTTTTTCAAGGGGAACAATACAATACAGGACACATATTTAATAAAATTGTTTGTAGTAGTTGCCCAAGGAATCATATACAAAGAGTGCAGGAAAACTGTACACACACTGAAGATCAAAGAATCTACCTGAAGGCCTAGATTTTGTGGTAATTTCCTGCATGAGTCCAGTTGAAGACCTAGAACTCATAACAGTGCCTCCCAAGAATCCATCTGGAGGCCTAGAGCCCATAACAATACCTCATGCAGGCTCACTTCTTGGATCTATGCTGGCAATGCCCAAAGATCAGAGGTAAAAGTTGGAAACTCTGTGCCAGCAAGGTAAAGGATCTGTGCCAGCTTGTTGAGGGATCTGGAGCCAGGAAGCGGTGTTCAAAGTAAGAATCACAGCTCCTCACAGAAGTTCCACAGCCATCCTCTGCAGCAGTAAGGTCCTGAACTCCTCCAGCAACAAGGAAAACAGTTCTCATCAGGAAAGCCAACACAAGTTTTTCCAGGAGACTGAGCAGTCTCATTTTAGAACCAGGAAGCAATGTTCAAAGTAAGGACCAGAGCTTCCACAAAGTGAACTGCAGCCCTTCTCAGTGAAAATGAGGTTCTGAGCTCCTTTTCCAAAGAGAGTAGTCAAGTTCATCAGGAATATCAGCATAAAAAGATCCTCCAGCAGAATAACCCAAGAAAATGAGCAGTTTCCAACAGCTCCCCAATAACTTCTCCAAACAGCTTCTGTAACAGCTTCCTAGGCTGCTGCAATGTTCCTCAGCTGTGTCTCCCACACCCAGCACCATGCTGGTTCAGTTCAGCTGGGCATTACAAGTTGACCACCAGTTGGCCATCCAACATAGACATCAAGAACACTGAAGGTGACAGCACATTATTTGGGGGTCAGAATTCTATCTGGAAGGATTAGACTTGGTCTATAACATTCTACAAGCCAGAGTCACAGACAGCTTCAATTAATCAAATTCTTCAAAGTCATGCCACAAATCAGTGTGCTGTTGTGGAGAGGTAAGGAGAATACTGGTTGATGAATCAAAAGCTACTCATCATTTGTAAACCAAATATCAACTCTACTCACTGCTTCTGTGTAGGAGACAAATAATATGTGTTTTTATTCCATCAGAAAGACATACCTAACCTACCTGTCTCACATCTGTCATGTCTAATGGATCAGTGGTGCTTTTGCAGAAGTGTTTTCTAACAGCATAGAGCACATGCCACCCATGGCGCCTTTAGATACAACTTCATCTATCCAATTTTGTTTAACAGTAGTGGTTTCCACAGCCATCACTGCGACTTATGAAGCTGCCTGCTATCAACTGTCCACACTTTAGGCCATGAAAGATCCCCATGGCTTGAGTCCAAAGCCAAGGAGAGGTTGAAAAACAATATATTACTCTTACAAATTTGATTCACCTGAGTATAGAGAGAAGACCAAAGGAAGGCACCAGTTTCCTTGCATAACAAAGTCAGAAACTAATTTTGAAGTCAAAGAGGCTGCAAGGGGAATGTTGAGGTAAAGTATTAGGATAGACGGCTTTTTAGGGACAGTGACCACCCTGCAGCACTTCAGTCTAATGTTCTCCATGTGCTGTGGCACTGATACTTCCGTCATCATCCTTTTCAACTACACATATCTAATTTCTAGTTGTGTTCAAGATTTCTACCCTGAGCATTTAAAGTGGAGAAGAAACAGAAAACAGTTTTTCCCAACTGTAAGGCTACACACAGGGGATGCTTTTCTCTGCTGGAGAGCTTATCCTATAAGCACTAGTCTCATCTGGGGGACAGCCCAGAGCATGCTATGTTTGAGAGGCCTAGAGAATAACACCAGCCACAGGCATCTATCAGCCAGACCCACGGCACCAGCATATGAGCTCCTCCCGACACATGTGCCCTTGCACACAAGAGGTAGCATACTAACCTTCAACAAAACTCTAGCTAATGAGGTCCACAGGAAGATCAATCTCTATCCCAATAAAACACAAACATTAATTTTGGAAGAAGGAACACAGTTTCTTGAGGGCTGCTTTGACCTCTTTGTTTCTCAAAGTATAGATAATGGGGTTCAGGGTGGGGCTCAACATGGTGTACAGCACTCCAGCCACCTTGCTCTTCTCTGCATCATAGCTGGAGACAGGACTGATGTAGGCATAGAAGACAGCAGTGTAGTACGTGCACACCATGATGAGATGGGAGGAGCAGGTGGAGAAGGCTTTCTGCTTCCCCTCTGAAGTCTGCATCTTCAGGATACTGGAGATGATGAAGCCATAGGAGACGATAGTCATCAGGAAGTTCAGGATACCATAGAAGGCATCTGCCAGGACGATCATGATGCTGTTCACATAGGTGGAGCTGCAGGAGAGGAGCAGCAAAGGGGGTACCTCACAGAAGAAGTGGGTGATGACATTGGGGCCACAGAAATCCAAGCGTAGCATGAGCCCTGTGTGTATGGCCGTATTGAAGGCGCAGAGCATCCACACACCGGTGGCCAGCAGGCTGCAGAATGCCTTGCTCATCATGACGCTATAATGCAGGGGGTGGCAGATGGCAGCATAGCGGTCATAGGCCATGACTGTGAGCAGCAGCAGCTCTGAGGATGCAGCCCACGTGAGGAAGTACAGTTGGGCCATGCAGCCCCCATAGGAGATGGTGTTCTGCTTTGACAACAGTCCCTGCAGGGCCTTGGGCAGGATGGACGAGGTGCCCATGATGTCCATAGTAGCCAGGTTGAACAGGAAGAAGTACATGGGGTTGTGCAGCCCAGGGTTGAGTGTGATGGCCAGGATGATGAGGACATTGCCAGTGAGGGTCACAACATAGAGGGAGAGGAAACAGCCAAATAGGAGTACCTGGTATTTTGGGTGCTCCGAGAAGCCCTGCAGGATAAACTCTGTCACCAGCGTCTGGTTCTTTGCCATCTCTGAGCTGATCTCTGTTTCTGAGACCATCCAGCACATCTCCACCTGTGGCCTCACCTGATTTCATTGTAACAGAGAGAGGTGGGACCTAAGAAAGCCTGCTGCCATGCTTCTCCCTGATGGCATGGGGAGGACAATATCGTGCAGATGAACCAAGGTGCACCAATGAAGGCAAAAGCACCAGTATTGGAGCAGAAGCAGCATGAACTTAGTTCCTAAAAGTAAACACAGTTAGGCAGTGAGACTTAAAAGAGTTTCATTCAGCCCCAGTCAAGAGATGCAAAGCCCATTTACAACATACACCTCGTCATTGGACACAGGACACAGCCAGGATGGGGAAGAAGTGACTGGTGTCCACTTGGACACAAGGATGCTAGGCTTTTAGTTCTGGCCCAGTGAGCTAGAACTCTACTGCTCCTTGCAGTCATAGCCTATGACTGCTATGCTGCCATTATCCTAGGCAAAGAATTAAAAATATCTTTAAGAGGTCAGAGCCACATCATTTATAACTGAAAAATTTAACTGCAACTTATATTCTAAGCTGAGTTTGTAATACATACTGGTAAAGTAGAATACTTCATAGTTATCAAAACAGTTTGTTTGAGTTGTCTGATTGGCTGCTTCTTGAAATAGTATAAGAAGAATTAAAGCTAACAGGAACTGAGTGATCTGGCCCAGAGTTCAAAAATCCTGTGTATGTTGTGTAAGCAAAATAGCTGGTGAATGGTACCGGGATCTCAGTGGTGGCATGGGTTGTGATTGATTTTTCTTACTTTGCTCATCTGTGACTCCTGTTTTTTCTACCCAGTTTCGGAGTTTCTCAGAGGCAGAGGTCATATGCAAGTCTGCTTCTGGCCATTCTCCTGGCACTCCCACAGTGCACAGCGGCTAATGCTCCCAAGTCTCCTGCTGGTGTCTCGTCCCAGCCTCACTGACAGGCCTTAAAGCTGAGGCTGGTGCTGCAACCTCGTGTGGCTCTCCTGCTGGGGCAAGCCAGTGACACGGGGGTGTCCTGGGTTTGTTCTTATGCCAGCCGGGCACAGATGTCCTCCTCAGTTTCCAGCTGCAGCCCCACCTCATCCTGATAATCAGGAAAGATCGTCACTCCTGGATCCCTCTGGGTCTTGGCCTAACATCTGTCTAGCACTCAGTACTCCTGATATTCGATAAGTTTGTTCACGTGTGGACCCTGGCCCATTTGTCTCTGGACAGCCTCCTTGGTCCCCATCCCTGTGCCTGGCACCCTCGGTGTTAGTTGAGGTACTGCTTCAGTGCAGTGCAGTATGCCCAGAGTCAGGGCACACCCGTCACTTCTAGTTGGATCATCCCATACCATATGCTATTAAGCATCTGATCAACAGGACTCGCATTTGCTTTCTCCTTCTTTAAGACACTATTTACTAGGGCCAGCCAGATAGCGCAGTGGAACAAAATGCTTGGTTAGACAGAGTTCAGGGCCTAAAGTTCAATCCCCTGCATGCAGTGCTGGTTCCACCCTTGGGGTAGACTGAGACAGCAGTTGAGATTGGGCATGGTGACTCACTCCTGTAATCCCAGGTTTTGGGAGGCTGAACACAAGTGGATCATTATGATTCCAATCTAATAGTAAAACCCTGTAGGTGCTGTACTAAAACGTAAAAAGAAGACTATGAAAAAATTAGGAAGTCATTCACTTTTTAATGAAGAGTTCAATATTGTTTGAAACATCAAAAAAAATATTCACTCTAGTGTGGTGGCACATGCCCATTAACCAAACACTCGTAATACTGAGGTAGGAGATTCATCATGAACTCAAGGAGAGCCTTGGATACAGAGTGAGTTTAAAGCTCATCTGCACTACATAAAAAGACCCCACCTCAAAAACTTATTCACCAAAAGCAAAAACAAAAAAACTTATTCACCACTAATAATAAATGTTATATATAATGACCAAGTTATCAAAAAAAAACCATCTAGCCATATAAGCCCTCCAATGTGTAGTACTCTTCAAGCAAGAGCACAGAACAGCTGGAGTCCAGAACAGGAGGGCAGTGGCACACAGCTGATCCAATACCCCAATGTCCCCTTTTCTGCCCAGAGCAAGATGCAAGCAATGCTTTTGTGATGGTGCATGAGTTGACCACTCTGCAATTTTACTGTCTTCAATTTTGGCTAGGACAGAAAGATTCAACAATCACTATTGCTCAGTTTGAGTCTGGAATTGGGAGAAGTGAGTGTCACTTCACTTCCTCCTCCCCACAGTCAAGTGACCTGTCTGCCCTCAGGACCCCTGCGAGACTGGACAGCTGGGAGAGGCTGCACAAGAACATAGCTGTTTTGCCCCTGACATCTAGCACAGGCTTCTGCACTTCCTGTAATGAGCCCAGGGCTTCAGGCCCTGAGGCTTCACCCACTGTGGTCTACACCACAGGATTCAGGGACTGCAGACTTCCTTCCACAGCTGTCTCCTGATTCTTTGTGATTCCACAACAAGTGCTTGTCAGCAATAGCTATGCAGTTCACTAAGGATACTGTGACATAGGAAATCATAGCACTGTCTCTCTTGACTATGAGAGGTAGAAGGAAACCCTTTGCTATATAATGAGAAGAGAGTATGAATAGGTGCTTCTCCATCCACACATGAGAACCAATGACCCAGAACTATTACCCACTACCTGTGGTTCCAGGAAGCTGGGCAATCTACTTATCACTGAATAAAGATTCAGGGCACCGACCCCTCCTTCTAGAATGGCCATGGTTCGCTTGAACCTGAGAGAGCATTTCTTTTTCTGCAAATAACAAAAGACTTTGTCTGCTGAGGTTCCCCAGACATTGGTCTTCAGTCTCATCACACAGAACAAGATTACTGCCAAGGGTGCCATGGGAAGAGGCATGGGTTCTGCTAATAGTGGCCGAGCTTAAACCATGGTCTCTTGGGGAAACACAGTGGCTCACCCCCTGCAAGGTGACCCAGATTCAAACAGGTTGGTGTCCACACTGAACGGCCCCATTGGTGCTCAAACTTATCAGAAAGTTAAAATGCATGTAAATGTTTTCCATTAGTTTAGAAAAGCAATAGTCACCTTCAAAGTCTCTGAGCCTAAAATGCTCTCTTCATTGAGATTTTCCTTAAGATATATTGAATTTTACATAGAATACAATTTGCTGATTGTGAAATTTTAACTTAGTCCTACTTTGTTTTTCATAGTTTGACATGTGGAAAATTATTATTGTTTTGAGGAACTTAATGCAAAAGAATCTGACTAGTTCTGTCAATTTTATTTCTAAGACAATTCAAGATTTTTATAAGCATCATACAGTAAATCAGTGTCCTCCTTCTACATATAAAGGTAGATATTCCTATTGCAAATATATTTTAAGAACTGAAAAGTAAAAGTTATAATATGCCAAAATTCAGTTATAAGCCTGAAAGCCAGTTTGAAGATGACTTTATCTAACCTAGCTATTCAGAAAGTGAAGGGCTTCCAAGGGACCCATATTTAGTGGCAAAACACATGTCTGGTCTCAGGGCTCAGGGCTCCACCTGGAATTCTTTGCTGTATAATTTGTCCTTTGCTTCCATAAGCCCAACTCTACACTATTAATGAAAAACCAAGAAAAGAAATACGAATCAAAAGCTAATATCACTCACCTTCAGGTTGAGATTTAGTATGCAAGCCCTAAAAACTCAAGCTTTTCTGGCTTCCCATCTCCTCTATCATTCTATCTACTGATGAAACAGCAAATAATAGCCAGGGAGAAAGAATAAAATATTACTGCTATCTGCATTACCTGAGAGGAGCCGCCCCCACAACACACATAGTTACCTTGAGGTCACTGGACCTCTTCAGGACTGATAGCCACTACAAGCCACCTGGCTCTCTGTGAACCATGCCTGAGGCTAGAAACATGGTGGACTGAGGCAGCATGTGGTCCATGCCAAAACCAGGTTATGTGGACAAAGCTTTCTTTCCTGTACTTAATAAGCTGATCTTGCCAAGTATTTTTGACTCATTTAACAAAATGTGTCCTTGCCAGTGGAAGACACCTGGGAGAGATTGAGTCATTATTCTAAGTGGACCCTGAAGGAGCAATTAAGTCAGTACCTCTTAGATGGGGACTTGGCTGTCATGGGTGTTCTGCAAAGGCCAGTTCAGGCTTCACTCCAAATGTGTGGAAACAGTGGAGCTCTCAGTGGGACTCATATTCTTGCCTGTGTCATTGCACAAAGTGGCTCAGGCAGGGCAACCTAGGCTCAGGTGCTCAGAGCAGTGTGCTCGCCTCTGGGACTGGGGCAGCTGCTGGTCCCTCACAATCCATCAATGTCCCTCACATCTGCTTTACTGCTGTCCCAATGATTCTTCCCGTCCAAATGTGCTAGATATACGCTATCCAAACATCATAGAAATATAGAAGGAAAAGGGAAGGGTGAATTTAGGGTTATATAAGGGTACATAACCTAATGTTAGGTAAATTTTGTCATAATAAGAAAGAAACTTTTTCAGGGTAAACCCTGAGGGAACCTGACTGACCTTGTCAGATACAAAAGTTACGGGGTCTTTTGGAATATAGGTCTGCTTTATCTTGGTCTTAACCATCCAGCAGAAAAGTCTAACCACAGGATATAAAAAGGAAAGTCATACTGATATGCTGAGTTGTAAAAGGATCAAGTCAACAGCTTCTGATAATGCCAGATGAGCTGATAATCCACTACTATTGTGGACTACTGGACTAAATATACAGCTACTTTCTCTTTGTGCAATGAAAAGATCTGTACTAATGAGGCTTAGACAAGAAATCAGATGTGCATCCTGTACTCTGAGCAACTACAATGAAGACAATACTATGCAATGTATTAATTATTGTAAAAAAATTTAAAAGAAACTTTTCATCCAGCAAAGCTACCTTTCGCAGATGAAATATAATGTGAAATAATAAGAAATGAGACAATTATTGGTGGTAAACTCATCCTAAAAGAAATGCTACTAGAAACTCCTTGGGCTGAAAGTCAGTAACATCAGATGGTGATATGAACCTACCCTACTAAACAATGAGAGCTATAAAAGCAATTATGTCAGTAATTCCAAAAGTCATTTTTTTTCTCTTTTTTTTACTTATCTAGTTTCAGAAGTGTTGTACACAGCAAAATGTACACAATCGTATTGATGGAACTTTAGCACACAGGTTGTAGCATGTTTTGCCTAAAAGCTCAATGGAGTGAGTGGAGGTGAAGTTATACAGTAAGGGAACTCACACAGCAGAGGAAATCAAGACAGGAAGAGATGACAGATGAGGAGCACAAAATAACAAATTCTGTAGTTATGCTTTCCTTTCAATCTTCTGTAATTAAAAGATATGTAAGGTAGTATCTTTTATAGAATAAGGTAGTAATTATAATGATCTACTGCTAGGTTTTGCATATGTATACCACTAATAGGACCAAAGAGAGAGAGAGAATGAATAAACAAACTTGGATAATATTTAACCCTCACTAGTATTTTTTTAAATAATATTTTATTTTATTTTATTTTATTTTCTTGTTTTGGAACCTTTGTTTATTCACTCATTTTTATGGCCAGCTCAGCCCGTCCCTAGGGCAGGGCTGGCGCAGCATGTGGTGCCGGGGATCGAACTGTGGTCCCTGAAGACACCCAAGCTTTCCCAAACAGGCACTTTAGACCACTGAGCCATCCCGCCGGGCCTCACTAGTATTAAGTTATAATAAACCTCATGTCAATTCTGGCAAGTTCACAATTATAACATAAACCCTAGTGCATCATCTAAGAAAATAGCTCACAAAAGATCACAAGTAAAATTGATTAAAGAAAGTTAAATGTTAAAGATTATCCACCCAAGGATCAGCCAAATAACTTAGTACATTAAAGTGACTGCTTAGGCAGATGCAGCATCCTGGGTTGGGGTTTGATCCCTGGCATGCTGTGCCAGCCCTGCCCTGGAGGTGCGCTGAGAAAGAGATTGAGACTGGGCAGGGTGGTGTGCACCTGTAACCCCAGCACTTAAGAAGCTGAACACAGGTGGATCACTATGAGTCTGATCTATCTAGTGCTGCAGTTCTCAACCTGTGAGTTGCAACCCTGGCGGGGGTCAAACGACCAAAAGCACAGGGGTCTCCTAAAGCCATTGGAAAATACATATTTAAACCCATGCTATGCCATGGTGAAATGTTATTTATTTGAATTAGTAATAAATATTTCTCAACCGATAATTAAATATTGTTTTGTGATTAATCACTATGTTTAAATTATGCTTGATTTGTAACAATGAGAATACATAATGCATATCAGGTATTTACATTCTAAATCGTAACTGTAGCAAAATTACAGTTTTGAAGTAACCACCAAAATTATTATTATTATTATTATTTTTTTTTTGTCTTTTTGAGACAGGGTCTTGCTATGCAGTTGAGACTGGTCCTGAGCTCACTTTTGTAGCCCAAGCTGGTCTCGAACTCACTCCAATCCTCCTGCCTCAGCCTCCCGAGTGCTGGGATTACAGGCATGAGCCACCACGCCCGGCATTTTTTGGTTTGAGATCATTGCAACATGAGGAACTGTATTGCAGAGTCACGGCATTAGAAAGGTTGAGAACCCCTGATCTAGTGAGACACTGTAGGTCCTTACAAATAAATAAATGAACAAACGAATAAATAAATAAATAAATAAATATCCACCTAATGCAAAGGAAAGCAGTATGGGAGGAACCAAAACAGGAGAAGCCAGGGATATCTTTCTATGCTCTAACTGTCTCTTCAATCTCTCTGTTCAGAGCGCTGCAGCTTCCTTCACTGGAGCCTTTCACTTCCTTAGGTTAATTCTTAGGTATTTAAATTTTTAATTTTTGTGAATGGATTTTCCTAGTTTCTTTTTCATTGCCTTGTTGTTAGTACACAGAAAGAGTGTTGCCTGGGCCAGCCAGATGGCTCAATGGACTAAAGGACCTGCTCAGACAGAACACAGCAGTCGGAGTTTGATCTCCAGCGTACACTGCGGGCCCTAGCCCCAGGGCACATTAGGATGGCAATTGAGACTAGGCATGGTGGCGAGGGCCTTCAATCCCAGTGCTTGGGAGGCTGAACACAGGAGAGTCACTACAAGTGTGATCTACATAGTGAGACCCTGTAGACCCTGGCCTCCACACATTTAAAAAAAATACTGTTGATTTTTGTGTGTGCTGGTTTTGTGTTCTGCTATTCTGCTGACCTTATTAGTCTGTCCTCCTGGAGTTGTGGGGTCTTTTGTGTCAAGGATCCTGTCATATGTGAATAAGGATATGTCACTTCTTTTCCTCTATATACTGCCTCTATTTCTTTTTCTTGCTTGATAGCTCTGACTGAAGTGTTGAACACTATCCTTGACAGGAATGAGGAGAGTGCACAGCCTGTCTTCTTCCTGATTTTAGAGGAAATACATTCAGGTTTTCCCCACTGAATGCAACATTGGTGGTAGGTTGTCATAAATGACTTTTATCAGGTTGAGATAAGGTCCTTCTGTGCCTGTTTTCATTATGAATGGATGTGGGATTTTGTCAAAAACTTTTTCTGCACTTATTGGGAGGATCATGGGATTTTGTCCTCACTCTAGTTTATGTGTTGAATTCTGTTTATTGGTTTATGTGTGTTGAACTATTTCTCCTTGCACGTCTGAGATAATGCTAGCTTAGTCATGATGTATGATCTTTTTTATTTATTTGTTTTTCTTTATTTATTCTTGTAGTGTATTTTGTACAGGGTTTCATTACACAACTTGGACTCATAGTGATCCTTCTGTTTTCATCCTCCCCAGTGCTGGGATTACAGGCATGCACCACCATGCCCAGACTTGGGCACTGGCTCAACGTGCCCAGAGGCGGGGCTGGTGCAGCACATAGTGCTGGGATCCAACCCCCATCCCTGTGCTTGCCTAAACAAGTGTTTAGTCCACTGAGCTATCTTGCTGACCCTGTACGATATTTTTAATGAATTTTTTTTTTGTATCAGGAATCAAACTCAGGACCTTGTACTTGCCAGGCAGGCACTGTACTACTGAGCTATATGTCCAATTCCTTTTTAATAATTTGTTGCATTCTGTTTGCAAGTATCTTGTTGAGGACTCTGACAACTATGTTCATGAAGAAGATCTGGTCTGTGGTTCTCTTTTTTATTGATCCTTGTCCAGTTGTAGTAGGAGGGAATTGCTAGTTTCCAAGAATGAATTCAGTACTATTTCTTCTCTTAGGAGTACATGTAAGAATTTGCACAGTATTGATGCTAGATCATCCCTGAAGTTCTGGTAGAACTCTGTGGAGCATCCATGGGATCTTGAGCTTTTCATTGTTGGTTGAGTTTTTACTTCTGTTTCATTGCTCTATCAGAGTTTTTACATCTTTGTTTGGTAGAATCTTAGTAATTCATACAGGTCTAGGGAGTTTTCTATTCTAGGTTCTGCAATTTATTGGTACATAAGTTTTAAAAATAGTTTTTTATAGTCCTCTGTATTTTTGTAGTGTCTGTTGTGATTTCATCTTTTTATATGTGAGGCCCGTTAGTTTTGCTAAGACTTTACCAAACTTGTTTACATTTAGAAAGAATCAACTGTTGGATTCATTAATCTTTTGTAATACTTTCTGTCTCAATTTCATTAATCTCCATTCTGATCTTCACAATTTCTTCCTTTTACTATTTTCAGATTTGGACTGTTCTTGTTTTTCTTGGACTTTGAGATACATCATTAGGTTTCTGCAATTGCTCTGTTCTTTCCATGTGAGTATTCACAGCTCTAAGCTTTCCTTTTAGAACTGTTCATTGACTTGATACTTTAAATGGGTAAACATGAGGCATACTGCTAATTACAACTCCTTAAAGCTATGAAAAGTCAAGCACTATTCTACTTCAAGAAAGGCAATGATCCCCTTAGAGGTAGAAGAATTAAGTAGGAAACTTCATAACCGTTATACAGATGCCTGAACTAGGGCAGAGACAGAGGAGACAAGAGGTTGACACATGGCACAGTGGCAAAGTTTTCATGAAACAAACCATGCTCAGCATGGGTCTAAGTTCAGCCCTCACCGTTCCCTAACACATAACAAAAGTCTCAGAATGTTTGAACATTTCCAGATTCCTTTCCTAAGAAAAACTTTAAATATTTCATGCACAAACTAGGCACAGAATTATTTATCAGTGAAAACAACTTAAATATTAGTAATATTGGATTAACTGAGGCAATAGGGGAATATCTATACATTTAAGCATTCTATAGTTAAAATATATTAAATGAGATTAGATTGAAAAATACGTATGTTGTGATGTTAAGGAAAATGGAAGTACAATATATTCTTTTTGTGGGGGGGGCGGCAGAGTTTGAACTCATGACCTTACACTTGCCAGGCAGGCATTTATGCCACGGAGCTATCTCCCCGGCCCCCAATATATTTTTAATGGTGTAAAATGTCTGCAAACAATGCTGCTTTTTCTATATGTTACATAATTTGCTTGTGTCAAACTTTTATTTTCTACATTTTCCAAAATGATAGTTGGTACCTTTGTCAGAAATACTACTTTACAGCTGGGAGATAGCTCAGTAGAATAAGCACTTGCCTGGCAAGCGCAGGGTCCTGAATTCAATCCCCAGCACTGCAAAAAATTAAAAAAAAAATAATAACACTGTACAGTATTTATTTTTAAAGAAAATAGCCAATTAATTCTTGGACCTAAAAGGCAACTCCACAGATACACATCACAGCGGGCCTAATTCGCTGCATCAGGGGCCTGATTGGACTAGACAACTGGCCGCGCTGCACTCTGTGGGTCCTCTACCTGCCGCCTGGTCTCTCCGTGCTCCTCCCATCTCCCCAGCCCCAACCTTCCCCACCTGCTTCACCAGGACCTCAGCACGTGCTCTGGATGGACGCAGACATTCTGCTGAGCCGTGTCTCTCCCCATGTTGGTGGGAGGACAGGTGAGGCCTGGCTCCTGAAATGGTCGCTTCCCTTGGCATCTGCCTATGCCCAAGTCTGGATGCAGCTGGCGACCACCTGCACCCGCCTCATCCTGTCTGGGCCGGGTTCTGTGCAGTGAACCTCAGAGCTCGAGCCCAGAGCTCAGGCCTGCCTGCATCACGGCCTGCCAGGTCGCAGGGTCCCAGAGTGGAGCGCAGTGGTCCGCGTGAGTCTGCTCCTCCTGGAGACCCACTAAGGCAAACCCGGAAGACCTAAACCCGAACCCCTCCTCCCAGTTTTGTCCTCCTCCCCGCTATACCCAGAGCCTGGACGATGGCAGAGACCGGACAGCCTAGGGGAGGGGTGGGGTCCTCTACAGGTATTCTCAAATCTCCGTGGTGGAGTCCCCTCCCCGCGCCGAACTGAAAGGCCCTGAGTGCCCAGCGATCCTGGGCTGGTCCTCTAGAGACTCCACAGGCAGATGCAGGGCAGAAGAGAGAGTAGACGGACTGCAGAAAGGCAGGACGACGGCGAGGTGGCCTGGTCGGTACCGGGACTACAAGGACCGAGGCGTTGGTGCACGCAGGAGGCAGGACGTGGGGACAGGCGACGAGGGTCAACACGGTGAGGACTGGGACAGGGTATGGGTCTGAGAAGAGACCAGGGGCGTGGGCGTGCCTCAGATGGGCGGGGCTAGGGTGTGGGTGGGACCTTTGGGGACAAGGCAGGGTTTGCGGTTTGGAGCAAGGATTGGGCGGGACTCAGCTGGTGTCCCAGCCCCGGCCAAGACAGTGCCGTGGGCGGGGTTAGTGTTAGGGGGCGTGGCCTGGGGCTGGTTGGGGTTCGGGCGCGGCTGGTGCTGGGGGTTAGTCCTGGCCGAGGGACTGGGTCCTGCAGTTCTGAGTACTTCTGGGACTCGCACTGAGCTCCCCGCACCGGCGCTCAGCCATGCCGTCCTACACGGTGACCGTGGCTACCGGCAGCCAGTGGTTTGCCGGCACCGACGACTACATCTATCTGAGTCTCGTGGGCTCTGCAGGCTGCAGCGAGAAACACCTGCTGGACAAGGCCTTCTACAACGACTTCGAGCGCGGCGCGGTGAGTGGGGAACGCCACTGGACGGGACCAGCGGCACAGAGATAGGGACAGGAACAGACCTGCAAAAGCGGGCCTGCAAGTGAGACTGCGACCTGCAGACAGGGCAGGCAGATGCCAGGTAGAGGGGAAGCAACGCTGGAAGGAAGGATGGCCGTGCGGTGGCGAGGACGGAACCTGTGGACGGGGAGGAACGGAGTGACATTGTGCACCGCAGTTTACACAGCGTAGGCCGGGAACTGGAGCTGCGGGTGAAGCCCTCGAGGACTCCCTGGTGAGCCGCTGCTGAGTCCCAGTCTTGGTGACACAGACAGTGGAAGAGGAGTGCAACTCGAGGTCCACTGCCCGGTTCCACCCAAGCTTGCGCACTGGCGCACTCAGTCTCTTCCCGGACCTCTGTTTTCCCATTGTAGGATCAGTGCTGTTGGCTTCGGCCTTGTGTGGGACTCGAGGCAAGAGGGAGCGCTGTCCCCTCTGGTGGCTAGAGTGGCTGATGTCTTTTGGACTCAGGACAGGACCTGAAGGACTTCAAAGGGAGGGAAAAGCAAAGGTGGGTCGGGGGCCTGTAGTCCTCAGCCCCTCCTAGCAGAAGGCACAGAGAAGGCCGAGAGAGAAGGCCTCCTCCACTGTGCCCCCAGAAGAGACTAGGGCTAGGCATGGACAGCAAGGCCGCCCTCCTTCATGCACCTCTGGGCTGGGGAGGGCAGGAGCTGGGGCTGGTTCAGCAGCTGCTCCTGATGCAGAGAGCACAGATCCAGCCCATGGCTTTCTCCAGAGCGTAGGCCAGTGCAGTGTTCGGCATCTCACCCAGCACCTGGTGCACAGCAAATGCTCAGGAAAGAACCTGGGCGATGTCGAGCACACAGGTGCTCAGAGAATACCTGTCCCTTCCACTGTGCCCAGCTTCTGAATTGAGCTAGAAAGATGCATACTTTACCAGCTACCTTCTTACTATGCAATTTATTATTAGTGAACCCACATGAAAGGCTTAGAAAGTCACTGTACCCAAGGCAACTGGCACTTTTGTGTTTCAGCTGAATATTGCTTGGGTAAAATCTATGGAATGTGTCGCAGGTCTGCAGAACCTACATAAGGACATAATAGTTTACTGCTGTAGATTCCAGCACCCTCCTCTCAGGGAACTGGATCCCTCCCCAAAGTCTGAAGCCTCCTGTCCCCTGATCTAGAGCATGGCCAAGCTCAGAGAGCTGTTCCCCTGGCTTGTGTGCCTCTGGGGAAAACATAGCCATGACGTTGTGTCACTTGGTCTATCCAGCCGAGGAGCTGGTGCTGAAGACCACAGTGCACCAGAGTAATATGTGGCTACCTAGGAGGATGATGCCATCTGATATCTCTGAACAGAGACCTTAAGTGCGTCCATTTTTACATGGTTTTCAAAACACCTAAGAGAGGAAAAAGAGGACGGGCAACTTCCCCTTTCTAAGAGGAGCCCTTCAGACCCTGTTCTGTTCCACACAACATAAAGTTCTAGACTCACAGGCTATCGGAGTACAGCTAGGGGACTCCAGGGTAGGTCTTCAAGAGACCAGGAGGGACAAGGTTTGCCTACATGTGCCACTGAATGAAAAGTGGCATCTGTTCTACAGCATTCCTCCTGCACCCAGAGGAGTCATTCAAATGATGCTGTGATTAAACCCTCACCAAGAGCCCAGAGGCAAATTCCTGGAGACATTTGCATGTCACATTTCCCTTGGGCTGAATCCAGAGGGGCTCCCATGCTACAAGGGCGAGAGAGCAGTCCGGTGTGAGCTTTTGAGAAAGTTCCTGTTGATGTAAGTTGCCCCATGCTGCTCTTGCACAGTCCAGAGCTACTTCCTCTTCTCCGGACAGTTCATCTGTGGATAAGATGTCCCTCTTGGGCAGAGGTAAGAGCAGTCTGGAGGAAGCCTGACGAAGAGATAAGACTTGCTTCCTGCTGGGGGGAGTGTTGCAGTCACTTGCACTCTGCACAGTAGAGAGAAAAACCATGAAGATGATTTCACAGGCCCATTCCATCCTTCAGACTGTGGGTGGCCAGCGCCTCCCCCCCACTGCATAATTTGGTCCAACAATGAACAGAAATACCCTTCCTTCTTTCTTTCCTTCCTTCCTTCCTTCCTTCCTTCCTTCCTTCCTTCCTTCCTTCTCCATGACTCCTTCTGTAAGCGGCACAAGGTCACCGGTTCCCTCCCACTCAGTAGAGCCCCGATTCCACTCATGGTTGCCTCTTGCCTATAGCCGCCCAACTCCAGACATGTTGGACAGGTTCCTTTGTTCCTTAACTCTGCAAATGTCAAGTAGCCCAAGTCAGGTGGGAGGACTAACAGATCTGAAGACCTCTAGGGAGCCCATTTCACACCAGAATCGTGCTGGGAAGAAAGCCTAGGGAAGGCTGTACCTATTCCATGTGAAGCGCTGCCTCCATCCCATCATGAAGCCAGGGAAGAGATGAGGAGACATAGTTATTTAATGTGATTCTTGGCCCAAGGAGATAGCTTGGTGGCTTAAGCCCTGCCTGAGTTTGATCCCTGGTGCTGAAAAAAAAAATAAAAGTGTTTCTTGGACACTGAATTAGTCTTTAAATGATACTTCTTATGTATACCCAGAGGATATTCTTATATTCATAAAGGATAAATTCTAGAATATCTCCTTCTCAGGAAGAAAAATGTGTGCATTGACAGTAACTGCTGCTGCCTTGTAGCACTGGCTTGCTGCGTCCCTGCCCCACCGGTGCAGCCCCCTCTTCCTTGCTGAGTCCCTGTCTCCCCTTCAGTCCTCCAGCCTAGCTCCTTGTCCACCTTTCTGCTCCCTGCTTCTCCAGCTCTGTCTCACTTCGTCCCTCCTGCTAATGTCTTCCCAGACACTGCCTTCTCCCCTGGGCTCCCTGCCACACGGTGCTCTCTGTCTGTCCCCAGCCTCCCTCTCTCACATCCCCCTCCAGGAGGGGTGGCTCAGGTCTTTGCTCCATGGAGACCCCCCCTCCATCCATCTCCGGGCAGAGATTCAGGTGTGAACAGATAAATGTCCTTCCTTAAAATGCCACAGGAAGATCATATTCCAAAAGGTCAACGAACACTTTGCTAAGAGGCAGCCGCATGCCATAGAACTGCAGGTAGCATGTGTGACAGTGGCCCTGAAAGGTGACAGTGGGGCAGAGAACTCCTGTTGACATTGTCACTGTGCCCGTTCCAACATGCTTAGAGCTGTGAGCACTTGCCCTGTGCTGCAGTCACCCACAGTATTCACATAGCAGCTTGCTGCTCTTGAATGACTAGGACAGGGGGTGACCATATTGTCCAGGCTTGCACAGTGCTTGCGGAGATGTTCCCAAGGTGGTGACATCACTTTACAATATCCCTGTCCTTCAGCTACCCCTTGTGACTGAATGAATCCCAGGGTTCTCCCCCTTCAGTCCTGCCCGAGTGAGAAGCAGCAAGCACAGTGACATCAGCCCTAAGTGACCTGAGGTGCCAATATTCTCATCCTGGTGTCTCTGCATCCACTCCCCCCGTGCTTCCTTTTTCCCCAGGACCTCTGCACTGGCCTTCCTCCTCTCTAGTTGACTCCTGCATGGGAGCTTGCTTGTGAGGTTCCTTGCATCAGAAATGCCCCCCACGCCCCCTTTCTGGCTTCTGCCCCAGCTTCCTCATCCCTGAATCTGACCCATCCTCCACTTCCTCGTGTCTCTGGTGGTCTCATGGTGCCCTCTCTCACGTGTTAGGGTCAAGCTGGGCCCCAAGCCAGGTCTTTTTCCTCCAGCCTACCACCTCTTTGAAGATGTGGCCACAAAGATCAAGTGGGACCTCACACAGGTCTAAGTTCTAGTCAGGGGGCAGTACTGATTGCTCCTGGGATGCATAGCTGCCCAGTCCCTCTAGGCCTCAGTTTCTGTCTGTAAAATGGACTGGACATTTACTGGTCTCCTCCTATGGGCTGTTCCCTCTTCTTGCACCCTCCACACACAATTCTCTGTGTCACAACACACATATGACATCACCCCAGAGAGACAGAGGCCGGCATCATGGTGGCCTCCACAACTTCCTGAGGCTTTTTGCTGCCTGACCATTGGCCCCATATGTTTCTAGAAGGGGCTTACCATTGCACTGGAGCATCAGGCTGTAGACTCCTGACTCTGTCCTTAAGATTTCCTGAGTTGGGCCCTGGCCATCTCCTCCAGGCCTGAGCTGGGTCAGACACATCAGCTCACATCCTGACACCACCCTCTGGAGATGTCAGTGCCTAGTAACTTCAAAATGGGGGGGCAGCAGAGGGCTTGGGGGTCCCATTCTCTTGTGTCTTCACCACAGAGGGCTGAAAGGACACCATGGTGGCCCCTCTGTTAGAGAAAAAACTCAATATTTCCCTGTGGGCCACCCTCTCCCCCAGTCAGATAGCTAGACCCTTTGCCTCCTGTTGAGAGAGGCCACTCAGGCCCTCTTGAAGCTTGACCTTAACCCCAGGTAGCCCTGCTCCCAGAATCTCCAGTATAGCCACTTGCCCTACAGTCACTGCTGGTGGCCAACAGCTCTTACATCCTGATCACACACTGATTTCCCCCGTCCTGCTGGAGGGCAGCCCCTTCCGCTTCCACACGGGAACTCCAGGCAGGCCCTCAGTGTGGGCACACAGGCCAGCACCCCTTCCACACATGCCCCTGGCTGCTCTGGGGACACAGGGATGAATGTGCATGGTGGGGCCCTAGGCTCCTGCTATGACCCGGTAGATGCTCTGCTGTGTGGAGGGAGGCCTGCATACTGGACCATCTCACCATCCAGCCACTTTGATTTTTCTGGTCCTGCTAGCTACTGGTGCTGTATCCTTTAAAAGGGGTTATGGTCTGACCCCCATCTCCCTCCTCCTCAGGTGATGAAACAGCCCTTCCTCTTCTGGACCTTGGCTCATGGCCCAGTGCCCTGGACTTGTGGGTTCCTCCCTGAGCTGCACCTACAGTACAGCCAGGGCCCTGCCTCAGGCCTCAGGCTCAGCTCAGTGTGCTGCCTGTGTGGCTTCCCTGGTGACTCCTGCTCTTTTGCCACACACGAGTTCTTCTCAGATGTGCCAGTGAGACCTGTCCCCTAGCTGCAGGGACAGAGGCTCCTACACTCAAGGAAGGGCCAGCACATGTCATCCCAGCATGGGTCTGGCTCCTCTGTGCTCAGGGACTATTCTTAACTGAGGTCCTGCACCCAAACCACAGGCTCGGGGAGGGTGCTTCCGCTTTCAACCACAGTGTCTGGCCTGGGCCATTGCCACATCCCGTCAGCTACTTCGCCTGTTCAGAACCCAGAGGTCTGCTGAACCTCCAGCTTCCCAGTTCTCTTAAGAAGCCGCCCAAAATTCTAGCACAGGAAGGACAGGGAGAGCTGGGGAGAGTGAGTCACATGAGCGTGAACACCCAGGCTCTGCAGCCAGGGGGACAGGTCAGCCTGGGAAGCACCGGGCCCCCACTGCTGAGACCAGAGGTGTGTGAGCCCCGCTTGTCTCCTGTGTACCCCTAGCTGCTGCATAGTGGCCACATGGAAGCTGGGACACTGCTTCCAAGACTGCTGGTACTCTAGGGCTGGTACCATGCCCAGGGAGCACAGCAGCTCTGTCCCAGGGACCTATAATCCAGGTAGTGGCAAGGTGACCACAACCTATGGAGAAACAGGTCTGTCTGTCCTCACATCTATATGTGGTTGTGACTCGGGACAGGCCAGCTACCTGTCTCTGAGCTCCCATGTTCCCTTTCTCCCTGACCTTATTAAAACCTGGACAGCTGAAAAAGACCCTTGCCATACCATGCCAGCCAGAGCCACAGGGGGCCACACACAGTCCCACATCACCAGTGTCCATCGACACAGGCACAGGGCTCTCTCTGTTGCCCCCTACAGCACAGTTTTGTGGCTGCAGGCACCCAGTGAATATCATGGCCAAATGAGCCTACTGTGGAGCTCAATAAGACTGTTGGCAAAAGGTCTATGATCAGCGATGCCTGTGGCAGATGAATGAATTTAAAAAGTATGGCATGCATATAGGCACACGAAGTGCAGTGCTGGTCAGCTGTGAGAAAGCTTGCAATCCTGTCTTTTGTGGCAACATAGAGGAGCCCAGAAGACAGAATGTTAAGTGAAATAGATCAAGCATAGACAGACAAGTACCTTGTGTTCTAGCTCTCACATGAAGCCAAACAGTGGGTTTCCTAGAAGGGAGAGGGGAATCCTGGCCACTGGAAGTCAGGAAGGGAACTCAGGGGGCTGCAGAGCAGACTGGGAGGATGAGTTCTGATGTTCTGCTCAGTGACTTCTGTTAATAAAGCAAGGTGACTTTTGTTAATAAATGATTGTATTTTCACAATGTCTCTCAGGAAAATATTTTAGGTAACAGGAATGTAGCTCGGGACGTAGCTCAGTGGTGCAGCACCCACCTGGCAATCCTCAGTTCAATTCCCAGCACCAAAAAGAAAAACGAGAAGAAAAAAAGAGAGAGAATTGCAGAAATGTGCTTACCTAGTTCAGTCACTGTGCACACACCTGGAGGAATCCCCACACTCCATACTGCATCGCCATACTCCAGTGATGTGCACTGATTCTGGATCAGTTAATTTTTTAAAAAAATCTTGGCCAAATGAACCATGAAGAAGGTAAAATTTTACCCTTGCCCATTTTTAGCTGGGCCTGAGAACTGAGTTGACCTAAGACAGCTAGCAGAAAAGCACACAGATTTATTGAGTACCAGGTGCACCTAGCTCAGGGGGCCTCAAAAGGAAACAAAGACCTGAAAGCACTGGGAAAGTCAATTTGATATGTACTGAGATGTGGTCGCAAAGGGGCCCGGGTAGGGTGGTGATGCATGGAGGAGAGACCCAGAGGAGAGGATCAGGCTCAGTGGGCCACTTCTGTGCCCACCACCATGAGAGGCTGCTACTGCCCTCCATGTAAGTAGGACACTTGTCTTGGGGGCAGAACCTCTTATACACTTGATTTGCTGACTCAGCATGTTGAACCTGCAAGTGCCCCTGTTTGGGTGGCAAGGTCTTAACTCCTCTGAGCTCAGGCTCAGGGACCCCCAGCGGCTGACAGCCTGTTCTCCTGCCCAGGTTGACTCCTATGACATCACTGTGGACGAGGAGCTGGGGGAGATCCATCTGGTCCGAATTGAGAAGCGCAAGTACTGGCTGCATGATGACTGGTACCTGAAGTATGTCACACTGAAGACACCCCATGGAGACTATGTGGAGTTCCCTTGCTACCGCTGGATCACAGGGGACAGTGAGATCGTGCTGCGAGATGGCCGAGGTGAGCGTGGGACCCACACCAGAGGCTGTCCCCTGGACTGTCCTGGGCCTGAGGCTCCACTGGGTGGGCACCTGCTCTGTGTCTCAAGGCACCTGCAGGGGGCATCATCCTCCTCGAGCGCTAAGTAGCCCAGGCTGGAGAAGTCATCTCCGGACTACCTGTGTCCTCCAGTGCCCCACAGCACTGTGCTAGCGGTAACTAGGGGCCTTAGCAGCTGTACCTGTCAGGCATACCCCTACGTGTGCACTGTCCAGGTCACCTTCTAACTTGCAGAATATAAATCATAGCAAAATGGGGGACTGAGGGCCTTCTACAGGCCTGGGAAGCTAAGGCTGGACAAAGATTCTCTGGCGTACCTCCCATAAAGGAACACAAGTGCCAGCTCTTAAGCCCATCCCCTTATGTTTTGCTGAGAGAAGAACTCAAATTCCCGCCCCTTCCCAGGATGACCCCAGAGGTGCAGGTCCTGGCTGGGCCTTCCTTGGAACACCACTGTTTGCAGCTGGCCTGGGGTGAGCACCAGCGTCCTCCCTGGGTGAGCACCAGCATCCTAATAAGCACTGATCATGGGCTTGGCCTAACCCCTTCTCCTCCCCTGTCCCAGCCTGTCCCCAAACATGGGCACCACATCCTGCACCAGCCCCACCTCCAGGGCAGACTGAGCCAGCCATAACAAATAAATGAATAAGTAAATAAATAATTTTTAAAGAGAAAATACTGGGCCCGGCGGGTTGGCTCAGTGGTCTGGAGCCCCTGCTTGGGGAAGCTCAGGCAGCTTCACGGACCGCGGTTCGATCCCCGGCACCACATGTTGCACCAGCCCTGACCTTGGGGTGGGCTGAGCTGGCCATAGAAATGAGTGAATAGACAAACAAGGGTTCTGAAACAAGAATAAAAATAATAAATAAAATTAAAAAAATTTTTTTGAAAAGAAAATACTAACTAGAAAAGGTCAATCTTATAAATCATTAGATGTAGATTTGCATATGCATCAGAAATCTGAAAGTTGATTGTTTAAAACAAACTACAGAAGTCCGGGTGTGGTGGCTCGCTCCTATAATCCCAGCACTTGGGAAGCAGAAAACAGGAGGATCACTATGAGTTGGAGCTGCATAGTGAGACCCAGCCCCGCCCCACTCCCCGAAACAGAAAAAGAGAAAAAATTAAAGAATTAGTAAGCATAGTTTTATTTGTACAATTTGTACAGATAAGCAAAAATATAAAAAACAATGTATTTAGGCTTGAGGAGAAGTAGAGCTCCCAATGAGCCGCAGCCACAGCCTGTCCCCATGGAGGGTACACAGGCGATCCGCATCTACTTCCGGGGAGAGTGTGGGTGCGGGGAGAGGTCCGGATGCCCAGAGAGATCCCAGGAGAAGCTGCTCCAGGTTCCTGACCCGCGGCGGGGGCGGGGGCGGCGGTGCTCCAGATCTCCACAGCTACATACAGCCACTTCTCCTTCCCCTTCGCGACTGGAAGACGAGATGAGGAAAAGAGGGAAACAAAGGAAACAGAGCAAAGAACGTCAGATTACTGAGGAAGATTTAGAAGGCAAAACAGAGGAAGAAATAGAAATGATGAAGTTCGTGGAATTTGCCTTTTTTGACTCTGCAAAAGGGAAGAAGGTAGATGGGTCTGTAAATGTATATGCCATAGATATATCTCAGAAGAGGAAGTACCGGTAGTACGTGAATGGAAAAGGTGGCTTCGACAGACCTTTGCATTTTATTGCATGAGAACTAAAATATTGAAGAATGATTTTTCCACCTCATCTTGGTTGGAGCGTGGATTTTGTATTTTGTATTTAATATGCATCAGATATGCACCAGGATCTCAGTTCTTCCTTTGTGTCAAGAAAACCTTATGTATAATTTCCTCCAAAAGAGAAAGGTTAGGTACTTTTTTAAGAAAAGAAATAACATTTGAGGCAATCATCAACCACATATTATCTGTTTTTATTCATATGGAAGCTGCATATGTTTTTTTCTTGGATGCTTGTTAGAACTTTTTAAGAAACAAAGTAATTTGGCATGAGTTTCTTCAATCAAGCAACATTTCTCCCTCCTCCCCCAAAAATAATGTATTTAAATCTCAAATTCAGGAGAAGTACAACATACAGCAGTTTATGCTAATTATGAAGTAAATAGGGTAGTAAATATTAATTAGCAAAATTGACTCAGATAAGCCATGCTGGAAATGTACAGTGATAATGGAAATCTTAGAGCAAGCTACTACAGAGCTACTCCAAATGTTAAAGTGGTTGCCTCAGAGAGGTAGATTGTGAGCTATTTTTCCCCTTGTATTCATTTTAAGAAAATTCTACATTAAGAAAGTACACACTTTGGGGCTGGGGTGATAGGTCTGTGGCACAAGTGCCTGCCTAGCAAGTGCAAGGTCATGAGTTCAAATCCCTGCCCTGAAAAAAAAAAAAAGAAGAAGGAAAGTACACACTTTGAAGTTAAATAGAAACAAAGACAAAATACAGGGGAAAAAAACCCTCTGTCTCTTAAGATAAACTTCAGAACATTAAAAGTAAAAGTATCTGCCTTCAATTTTTTTTTTAAAAGCTTGAAATGGTGCCTAGGATCTGCCACACACTGGGAATCCATTCTGCCTCGAGCCATACCCCAGTCCCATCTTTTCAAAATTTATCCTTGTTTGTTTATTACATGTACAGTAAAAATTTATTGATAGAATTCCTGATAACAATTTCATTTTTACCTTTCTTTTTTTACTCATTTTAATGAGGAAAAAAAAGATAAAATAACAATGAAGCAGTTTCAAATCAGGTTAGTAGGATGGTTACAATACTTAATACATTGCATATTTACATGAAGGTAAGTACAGATGTGCCTGGGAAGGGCTCCTAAATTCTAGGAGCTTGTTAATGGCCCAGGACTCTCACAAACTAATGGCTGAGGGGCTGCTAATAGATATTGAATTTTCTAGATTACTAGCTGCCATCAGGGCTCTCTGACACCTCCCAAACAGGAGAGTTGCCACACCAAGGGCCACACAAACAGATAACTGCTTATTAATGATTCTTAGAGTTTCAATGAAATATCTATTGCATAAGTAGAAAGTTATTTACAGAAAGCCTCAAATCTCACTCATTTGCATTGCAAGACTTTATTTTTACTAGTGACATGAATAGGCAAATTATTCTTTACCCACTTTGTGGAAGAAGCAAGTGAAGTTTGTGAGCTCAACGTCAGCCCCCAAAACAGGATTGCATCGTTTCTTTTTTTTTTTTAATGAAAAAAATTATTTATTTATTTATTTACATATAGTACAGAATTTCAAAGCCAGAAAAATTTAACAATGGTTATATTATATATTTTCATCATCGGATCAGTTTAGATTAATAGATATCGGTATATAAGATTGATGAAACAGTTAAACATTAACACTTTCAATAAATATTAATTTTTTTCTCTTTCTTTGTTTAACAGTTGACACATTGTATATTGTCCTCACAATAGTTATACAGAGCACAGTGTGTAGGCATGACCTACCTTCCTATTGATGTTGCTAAGGAAAGAAAAAAAAATTCTTCTCTTTGAATTAAGAGGAAGCAGATGTATACACAGTCCAATGTTTCACAATTGCAGTGGGCCACCAGTGAAACTTGCAGTATTGGAGGCTATTGATACAAGCCTCCTACAAGCTCATCTCATCAGTCCAGCTCTGCATTTCATGCCTCATAATTAAGCTTTTTTGCTGGGTGATCAAGGGCAAGTCAAAGCAAGACCTGTATAACAAAACATTCATCTTTTGTATCTTCCAAGGTCAAATCCCCTCAGGATTAACTTTGGAACCATATACAGTGCTTTGTAGAACTGTTGTCAGTGTCAGCCTTTGGGATGAGTCACGGCCATTGCTTGGCCAGTTTGCATTCTGTGAAATCCTGAGAGAATGTTTTTCTCTGGGTGACTCTCCTTAGACACACTATAGTTCATTTATCCCTTTCCTCTGAGGTTCCATAATCTCCTTGACCAGAAAATTTGAGACATCTCTGAGTTACAGGATATTACAGCACAGGTTCTCTTATGTCCTGAGTCCTTACTGACCTTGAAGGGCTAGGGCCAAAATGTTGGCTGTCTTTGTAGCTCTTCTTTTTCTCCAATTTTTGGTCTGTTAACTTACATTCTTAGCCCTCCAGCAGAAAAGCTTTGTGGTACTATTACTCTATAACATAGGTAATTGAGCTTATCATCACTGGCTTTCTGAATATCAAACATCTTTGACTTAGCTTGGAATTGATATTTTCTGACCATCATTGATATTCTAATAACTCACCATAGAATGTGATATAAGCAGTTACACAATTTTTACACAGATATTTGGAAATTCAAGGAAATACAAAATTGTAGCCTATCAAGCCTATGGCACTTGGCCCAGAGGCAGGATGGCATCATTTCTAAAGAAAGCTGAGAATGGGTGAAAAAGATGTGGTATTTTCATAAAATGGGATATTATTCAGCTATAAGGAATGATAAAGCAGACTTCATATATAAATAGACGTATCTTGAACATATACTTATAAGTGAAATAAATCGGACCTACATATGCAAATATATAGTCTTCCTAGTGTAAGGACTCAAAAGAAGAAAGAAGAAAATAAATAAACAAACAAATAAATAAATAAATAAATTAATTAATTAATTTTGGGCAGTACCAGGAATCAATTGCAGGACCTTGCGTTTTCTGCATTCTCAACCCCTATAGCCTTTTTTTTTTTTTTTTTTTAGAAAAGTGACTTACATACAAAATGCATTAGGAAGAGTTAAAAAAATTAATGTTCATTGAAAGTGTTAATGTTTAATTGTTTGATCAGTCTTACATACCTATGTCTGTTGATCTACACTGATTTGATGATGAAAATATGTAATGCTCATGCAACCATTGTTGAATTTTTCTTCAAAAATAAATAAATAAATAAATAAGAACAGAAAAAAAAAAGAAAGCTGAATTATGGCAAGATGCATGTTAGAAACGGTGAAGAGAAGATTAAGAGAGGACTGCTGCTAAGCTCCAGGACAGGTTAGAGCAGTGCTTCTGGGGAGCCAATAACAGGATAACTGCCAGTAAGCAGTCCCTATGGATCTTGTGATCAGAGGATATGAGCTTGTTTGTGGTGCCAGGTAGCCTTTCACTGGCCTCCAGACAGTGGACCCCAGGTGGCTTCTTGAGAGATTTGGTCACCCGCAATTTATCTTCAAATATCTTCATCTATTCCAGGGCAGGTGTGGTACACTTGTAAGAATGGTCCAGGTTCTTTTCTCTAAAAAGCCACTGCCTTAAGGAAATTTACTTTTCTTGATACTTACTGTGGTAATAGGCAAAATGAGGGTGACACCAAAGGCTCCCAGAGCCAGGTCTTCTTTCATTCACCCCTACCATAGTCTTACCCTTATATTGTGGGTGTCACACAAATCAGCAAAGCAGCCCTGAAGTTTTCTATGGAAGAGTTACTGTAAATTTTTTGCAATTGGGCAAGGTACTTCAGAAAGACAACTTGTAGCACAATGTGTCCAGTGACCATGGGAACCTCTCATTAGGCTTATCAAAAAACTAGACCCTAGTGTCCCATGTGCCCAATGGGACATTTCTTCTCTAAATAGATTTAAATTTCTGAAGAAATTAAATGGTGGAGGATCTGAGGCTGTGTCTTCTGTTATCTGCTTTTTCCTGGCCACTATTTGGAAGTTCACTATATAGAGGAATAGCACCCTCATGGACTTGGACTTTTTACTGTCACTCTGCCCCTGTAATGTGGTAATGGTCCTGCTGTCACCATAGCCCATGGAAAAATAGGCCAAAGGCCTGGTGCTGCTGCTCCAAGTGCTGGTGTAGCCGTTCCAGATTAGGTTACTGAATTCCATAGCTGTTCTTGAGGGATGAAGGCTTTAAAACTAGTGGGAGGATCTGATAGTGGCTCCTCCTAAGGGAATCTGACTGTGCTGTTCACCTGTGTTACCCCAAAATCTTTGTGGAGAAGGATGCTCAAGTAACACCTTCTGGGCTTTGAGACAACTGGGTCAAAGTCTTTGTCATCCAGGAGTTGTAAGAGTGATGAACCTTTTGTAGTCTTTGGTCACCAGGTAGCTTCTTGTTAAGATTTTCTTTTAACCAAAATTTATGACCACTTCCCTGTCACTGATGCTTCTCACCTTTGGGGCTGACTCTTTGTGAGGATCAAAGATGATATTGCTGGTGAGCATTCTGCTAGAGTTAGGGCTTTCGACCCTCTTGGCTTTGTACTAAAGGCATTCCTCCTATTTTCCTAGTGCTCCCTGGTGAATCAGTGAAGAGAATTGCTCTTCAAGACTATCCCTCCTTTCTTGAAACTTCTTTGGCTCTTCATTCTTTCTTTGGCCCTCAGTTGAAATTCAGAGTTCTTGAAATGACAGAACTCTGGCATGAAAGTGGTAGATGCGCTCTTTAAAAGCCATATATTAGACAGGCTGGTGGCATGATCAGCAGATCCCATGCACTAAAGAATGTGGGTCATAAGCCTGTGGGCCACTTGGTGGCCCTGGGAATGTCACAGCTGTAACACCTTTAGGAAGTTTTCTGCAATTTTGGCCTGCCTGTAACCGCTTTCAGATCCACAAGGATCTGCCAAACTTCTGCTGTGACTCAAAAGCTTTTGGAGAAATCTCAGTGACCTAGGATTGAGGGAGGGCCCAGCTTAGCGTCTCAGTCCTCAATGTCTCCCACATTGTTACATGGGCTATGTTTTTAATTTTTTGGTGTATTTTATGTGAAAAAAAAATAAACATTTGGTGGAATGGAAGTTTCTAGAACCCAACCCTTTGCCACAGATAGCTGCAGTCCTCGCCTACCCCCTTGTCTTATCCTATGCCTTACATGATTCCCAGGAAATTCAGGCTCCTCCTGCTCATGAATTGGCTCTGAACATGTACTTTGCCCACATACAGTCATGATCCATCCTGCTTGTTCTAGAAGCCCTAACAAGTGACCTGCCTTCTGCTGCTCTCTTTAATGAGAGCCTGCAGCCAGACAAACTGACAGACAGACACCTGTGGAGCTCTGGTCCGTGGTGGGGACAGCATAAGTGTCATCACCACTTTTTCTACCACTGGGCCAGGACCAAGGTCACCCCTGCTCTTTTGTAGGATCCTCATACATATGCTTCTTTCACAGCCAAGCTGGCCCGAGATGACCAGATCCACATTCTGAAGCAGCACCGGCGCAAGGAGCTGGAGACAAGGCAGAAACAGTATCGGTGAGTACGAGCAGCCATGGCTGTAGCCTTCAATGCAGCCCCAAGACTCCACAGTCTCACATGGTCTCAGCTACCTTTTCAGGCTAAGGTGGTGAAGGGGCTTAGTCTGGAGGACACTCGGGATCAACCCCCAGCAGGAGAGAGATGGGGCTTGGGAGTCTGTGTTTCCTGGGTGCCGTCCCATTGTGGTCCAGGTGTCACCCTCCCTGTTTGTCTTCTGTGATTCAGCAGTAAAAGCAATGTGTGAACCACCGCAAAGCTGACAGATCTGTAGTGAGTGGACTGACCAAGAAGAAAATCAAATTATTAAAAGGAGAAATGAAAGGAAGAATGAATACCAACCTCACAGAAATTAAAATCAATAAAAAGAATACTGTGCATGATTGTGCACTAACAAATTGGACATGGACAGACCCGAGGTACATATAAACTACAAAACTGACCTCTGAAGAAACAGATAACCTGAATGAACCAGTCACAGTAAAAGAAATTAAGTTAGTAACTTAAAATTTCCTACCAGGAAAACCCCAGGCCTAGATGCAAACTCACCAGTGGTACTTGAAGAATTAGTACCAATCTGCAAAAACTCTTCTGAAAACAATGCAAAGGCAGTGTAAGCAAACAAAAACAATACACCAGTATCTTGATTTTGGAACACGGTGCTGACATTTTTCAACAAAATCCTAGCAAACCTCATTCAGCAAAACTTAAATACTCTGAACAGGAAGAATTGACCTCTGGTATGTAAAATGTATTTAATATGTAAAAATGTATCAATCTAGTACATCATATGAATGAAAAACAAAACTCACAGAATTATCTCAATAGATATTTTTAATAATCATTTGAAAATATCCAATACCCTCTCATAAAAAGAACACTCAAAAAGTGGAAATTATAGAAAATGTTCTCACTCTGTAAAGGACATTACAGAAATCTTGCCATTAACATCACATTTAATAAGGAGAGATTAAATGCTTCCCTCTTGAGGAATAGGATAAGCGTGATTGCTTTTCCATTTGAATTCAACCTCACCCTGAATAATATACAGAGGTAAGTTAGAAAAGGAAAATTAAACTGTGCATGGTGGTGCACACCTGTAATCCCAGCACTCAGGAGACTGGGAGGATTGTAGTGAGTTGGAAGCCAGGCTGGGCAACAAAGTAAGTTAAAGGCCAACCTGAACTTCACAATGAGACCCTGTCTCAAAAAAACAAATAGAAAAAATAAAAATTGAAATAAAAGCACAATACTGGAATAAAATCAGCAAAAGAATCACTGCTCATAGAAAATGCAACCTTTCATAGTGAAAATCCTGTGGAATTTCTTGGCAAACCAAAGAAGTTTTAGAACTAAAACTAGTAATATTGCAAGATACAGGATCAACAAGCAAAAATCAATATTATGTATCTTCTCTACAGCAGCAACCAACAATCTGAAAATAAAAATTAGAAGCTTAATGTACGATAACATCAAGGGATATTTTGGAATTTGTTTTGGTTTTGTTTGTTTGTTTTTATTTAAAATAAAAAAATTGGGCTGGCCAGATAGCTTAGCAGACTAAAGCACCTGCTCAGGCAGAGTGCAGTGGCTGGGATCTGATCCCCAGCATGCTGTGCCGGCCCCACCACCAAGGTGCGCTGATTGAGAATAGGAGTGGTGGCACATACCTGTAATCCCAGTGCTTGGGAGGCTGAAAATAGATGAATCACTATGAGTCTGATCTACATAGTGTACCCAAAAGAAAGAAAACAAAACAAATAAGACATAAATAAACATATTGCTGTGCTATGTTTTATTCCTTCTGACAAAATACCTAAAAGGGAAATAGTTGAGTTGTGTTTCAAGGAATCTCCACACTGATTTCCACAGGTCTTGTAACACTTTCCATTCCTATCAGCATTGGAGAAGGGCTTTTTTCCCCATAGCCCCACCCACATTGGTTATTGATTGATTTCTTGCTGGTAGCCACTCTTTTTGGGGTAAGATGGAGTCTCACTGTTGTTTTAATTTGCATTTCTCAGATAACCAATGATGTTCAAATTTTTTATATATTTATTTGTCTTTTTTATTTCTTCATCTGAGAAATGTATATTCATCTCAGGTACCTATTTTTTATTAGATCTTTGAATTATGAGGCCACATGTATCTCACTTCTTTTGACATTCTAGACAGAAGTCCTTCGTCTGAGAGACTTTTCTCAGAAATTTACTTTCCCCCCCAATCTGTGGATTTTCTTCTCACTCTTTTGTTGATTTATTTTTGAAATTCAAAAACATTTTAATAAGATTAAATCTAAGTTCATTCTTTGGAATACTTCCTATGCAATTGTTTTTTGTTAATGAACTCTGCCTATCCTGTTCAACTATGCTATTCAACTATGCCTATCCTATGCAACAGTCCTATTCAAGTATGCCTATTTAAAATTTATACCTACATTCTCTTCCAGTAGATTTAGTGTTTGTGTTTTAATATTTAGAGATTTGACCAATTGTGTATTTAGGTTAGTGCATAGAGATAAACATGAGTCTAGTATTAGTCTTCAGCATGTAGAAAACCAGTTTTTCCACTATCAGTTATGAAATATATTGTCTTTATTTCAGCGAACATGCTTGGCCCCTTTGTCAAAGATAAGATGCCTAAGTTTGTTTGTAGTTCTGTGCATCTTCTAATCTGTTTCACTGATCCTCAGGTCTGGGTCTTTGTCATTATCTTGCTGATTTTATCACAGTAGCTTTGCAGTATAATTTTGAGTCAGACATTGTGATGCTTCCTGCCTTGCCTTTGTTGCTCAAGATTGCCTTTGCTATTCTCAGTCTCTTCTGGTTCCTCATGACTTGTTTTCTCTAGATCTGTGAGGTATGTTAATGGTGCTCTGATTGAATTGAATTAAATGTATGTAACAGTTTTGGGAGTACGGCTATTTTCACAATATTGGTTCTTCTTAATTATGAGCAAGGAATATCTTTTCATGTTCTAAAAGCCTATTTGATCTCTTTTATTTTTCCAGAATACTATAATTTTCAATGTATAAATCCTTAACTTCCTTTGTTAGATTGATTTCTAAATATTTCATTTTTTTGGATGCTATTATGAAGTGTGTGGTTTGCTAATTTCTCTTTGTCGTGTGTGTACAAAACTGCTATTGACTTTTGAGTGTTGACTTGTATCTAGCTATGTAACTGAATTTGGTTGTTAAATATAGAAGTCTTTTATGGAGTTTTTGGGGTCTATTACACACAGTATTATGCATCTATGAATAATTACTATTTAACTTCTTCCTTTCCAGTCCTTACTTAATCTCTCTCGTCTACTTGCCCTAGATAATGTTACTAGAACTATATTGAAAGGAGTGGTAGAAGTGAATATACTTGAATTATTACTGAATTGAGGATGAAAGCTTTGTTTTTGTCCATTTAGTATGATGTTGGCTGTTGGTTTTTCATGGATGGCTTTCATCACATTGAGATAAAGACTGTCTATTCTAATTTCCTATAGGTTTTTTCTATCATGAATGAGTGTGGACTTTATCAAAGCTTTTCTGCATCTATTGAGATGATCATGTAATTTTTGTTTTTGCTTTTGCTGTTATGCTCTATTGTGTTTATTGGTTTGCATATGTTGAGCCATCTCTGCATTCCTCAGATGAACTGCAGTTGGTTGTGATGTATAATCTTCATGATTATTTGTTGCTTTCTCTTTGCTAGTATTTTATTGAGTTTTTTTTTTTTAACTATGTTCATTAAGGAGATTAGCCTGTTGATCTCTTTTCTAGTTGGATCCTTCTTTGGTTTTGGTATCAGTGTAAGACTTGCCTCCAGGAATTAGGGAGTATTGCTTCCATTTCAGTTTCAATGAAGAGTTTGAGAATAGTTGGCATTAAATCTTTTCTAAATTTCTTGAAGAATTGAGCCATAAGTCCATGAAGACTTGGGCTTTTCTTTGTCGGTAAGTTTATATTTATTTTTAAATTTCATTATTTGATATTAAGTTATATAGAATTTTTTTATTTTTTTCTTTTAATAAGAAATAACATATTGAAAGTGTTAATGTTTAATGGTTTGATCAATCTTATATATCTATATCTATTAATCTGAACTGATACGATGATAAAAATATGTAATACAACCATTGTTAAAATTTAAAATAAATAAATAAATATTTTGAATTTTTTAAAAAAGAAATAACAATGTGACATTTTCAAAAACACAATAGTAGTACATTTCCAATAATTAATAAAATGCATATTGTTTTCCTCATAGTGGCTATACACAGCACAGGGTGTGGACATGATAATTTTTCTAATCAATGTTGGTACAAAAAATTTCTTCTCATTGAGCTAAGAGAAAGTAGTTGTATACATAGTCCAATATTCCATAATTGCAATGGATTATTGGCAGAACTGGAAGTGTTGAAAGCTGTTGATTTAAGCCTTTTACAGCTCAGCATACTAATCTAGCTTTACGTTTTATAACTTGTGGTTAAACTTTTCTGCTGGGTGGTTAAGGGCAAGTTAAAGCAAGACCTGAATCACAAAACATGTAACTTTTGTCTCTCCCAAGATCAGTCAGGATTTACTTTGGAACCATGTACAGTGTTTTATAGTACTGTTGTCAGTGTCAGCCTTCTGGATCAGTAACAGCCATTATTTGACCAGTTTGCTCTCAGTGAAAACCCGAGAGAAAGTTTTCTCTCTAGGTGACTCTCCTTAGGCACATTGTACATCATCTATCCCTTTTCCCTGTGGTACCATAATTTCCTTGAACAGAATATTTGGGAAAACACAGGATCTCTTCTGTCTTGAGTCCTCATTGACACTGAAGGGCTAAGGCCAAAATATTGGCTATCCTTGTAGTTCTTCTTCTTCTCTAAGTTTTGGTCTGTAAACTAACATTCTTAACCCTTCAGAAGAGAAGTTTCATGATACTGTTACTCTATAACATAGGTACTTCAGCTTAACATCATTGTCTTTCTGAATATCAAACATCTTACACTTAACTTGGAATCAGTATTTTCCATCAATCATTGATATTCTAATAAATCCCTATACAATATGATAAAATCAGTTACACATTTTTACACAGATATTTAGAAATCTAAGTATATATAAAATTGTAGATGGTTGAACCTATAGCAATTCTCCTAATCTCTTACTCTCACTTAATACCTTTTTCATTTTCTTGTAAACCAGTCATTTACTTGAGAGAAAGCATGGCTAACTGAAATTACATTAAAAGCAACACAAATCTAAGAGACAAGAATGTTAAGCACAATTTTAGTGCTACCCACTGCTATGCTCAGTGCAAAAAATATTTTGGTGATTTTTAGGAACATTATCTCATATACCCTGTATATAAGTGCATGGTTTTGTTCCTGGTATGTTTCCTATGATTTCTGTTTGCAGAAATTTTGGTGATGAGCATTTTAGTTGTTTCCAAGATTTGGATATCATAAATTGTGCTGCTATAAACATAGGTGCAAAGATATCACTAAGGTATGATGTTTTCAGTTCTTCTGGGAAAACTTCCAGTAGGAGGATAGCTGGATTGAATGGGATTTCGAGTTCTAGTTTCTCACCAGCTCCTAAGCAGAGTAGTATTCTTTTTTTGTTTTTTTTTTCTTTCAGGATCAGGGTTCAAACTCATGACCTTGCACTTGCCAGACAGGCACTTGCACCACGGAGCTATCTCGAGTTCTAGTTTCTTAAGAAGTCTCCACACTGCTCTCCATAATGGTTGCACCAGCCTGCATTACCACCAGCAGTGGAGAAGTGTTCCTATTTCCCTACAGTCTATCCAATATTTGATATTGCTTGATTTCTTTATGATAACCATTCTTTCTGGAGTGAGATGGTATCTAAATGTTTTAATATGCATTTCATGAGAGGCTAGCGATGAGGAGCATTTCTTCATGTATTTATAGGCTTGTTGAAATTCTTTCTCTGAGAAGTGTGTGTTCATCTCAGATGCCCATTTCTGGATTGGGTCTTTGAATTTCAGGACCCTAATGGTTTTTACTTCTTTATAAATTCTAGATAGAAGACCTTTGTCTGAATACTTATTAGTTAAAATCTTTTCAAAATTTGTAGGTTGTGTTTTCACTCTGTTGGTAATTTTTTTTTTTTTTGATGCACAAAAACTTCTCAGCCAGAGGAGGTCCCAGTTGTTGATTCTTTAAAGTGCTAAGTGTGCATTTTGATTTTTGTCCATGAACTCTTCGCCTACCCTGATGTCTTTGGGATTTCCTTCCACTTTCTCTTTCAGGAGATTTAGTGTTTCTCTTTTTAATATTTAGATCTTTTATCCGTTTTGATTTTAGTTTAGTGCATGGCGATAGACCTGGGTCAAGTTTTAATTTTTGACATGTAGAGAGCCAGTTTATCCAGCACCATTTGTTAAGGAGGTTATCTTTCTTCCAGTTAACATGTTTGGCCTCTTTGTCAAAAGTAAGGTGGTTGAGTGTGTTTGTATTTGCTTCTCCATCTTCTAATCTATTCCATTGATCCTTAGGTGTATTTTTTTGCCAATACCATGCTGATTTTATCACGGTAGCTCTATAGTATAACTTTAGGTCAGGAATTGTAATGTTCCCTGCTTCATCTTTGTTGTCAAGGATTGTCTTTGCAATTCTAGGTCTTTCCTGGTTCGAAATAAATTTTAACAATGATTTCTCCAGGTCTGTGAGTTATGTTGATGGTATTTTGATTGGGATTACATTAAATCTGTATAACAATTTAGGGAATATGGCCATCTTCACAATGTTGATTCTACATATCCAGGAGCAAGGAATGTCTTGCCATTTTTTGAAATCCTCTATAATTTATTTTTTCAGTATACTGTATTTTTCATTGAAAAGATCTTTTACTTCTTTAGTTAATTACCAAGTATTTCATTCTTTTAGGTACTATTGTTAAAGGTATTGTTTCCCTAATTTCTCTCTGTGAGTTTGTTATCTGTGTAGAGGAATGCTATTGACTTTTGTGTGCTGACTTTGTATCCTGCTAGCCTATTGAATGTGTGTATTAATTCTAGCAGCTTCTTGGTGGAGTTTGCTGGGTCTTCCAAGTAGATTATCATGTCATCTGCAGATAATGATAGTTTAACTTCTTCTTCATCTATTTTATTCCTTTTATTTCTCTCTCTTGTCTAACGGCTGCAGCTAATGATTCCAAAACTATATTGAATAGGAGTGGTGACAGAGGACATCATTGCCTTGTACCAGATCTGAGAGTAAAAGACTTCAGTTTTTTCCCCCCATTTAGAATATGTTAGCCATTGGTTGTCATAGATAGCTCTCACCAGATTGAAGTAGAGCCCTCTATTACAATTTTCTGTAGTACTTTGAACATGAATGAATGTTGGACTTTGTCAAAAGCCTTTTCTGCATCAATTGGGATGATCATGTGAATTTTGACTTTGGCTCTATTGGTATAGTGTATCACATTTATAGATTTGTGTATATTAAACCATCCTTACATCCTTGGGATGGAGCCTAACTGGTAATGGTATATAATCTTCTTGATGATTTGCTATATTCTTTTTTCCCTTTATTACTTTTAATAAGAAGTAACAATGTATAACAATGTGACAATTTCAAAACACATTAATAGTACAATTCGATATTTCATACAATATATATTATTGTTCTCCTACTAGTTATACAGAACCCAGAGTGTAGGTGTTATAATTTTCCAAATGAATTTGGTACAACCAAATTACTTCTCATTGAAATTAGCTGTATACATAATCCAATATCTGATAATCACAGTGGGTTATTGGTAAAACTGGCAATGTCAGAAGCTGTTGATTTAAGCCTTTTACAGCTCATCATTCTATTCTCTCTTTCTGTTATATGCCTTGTGGTTAAAGTTTTCTGCTGGGTGGCTAAGGACAAGTTTAAGCATGACCTGTATAGCAAAACATGTAACTTTTGTATCTGTCAAGATTAGTCAAATCCCCTCAGGATTTACTTTGGAACCATGTACGGTGCTTTGTAGAACTGCTGCCGGTGCCAGCCATCTCAGGACATAAGAGAACCTGTACTATAACAGCCTGTAATTCAGTGGTTTCCCAACTTTTCTGTTCAAGTATATTATGGGGCTACAGTGGAAAGGGAATGAAGATACATAGCATGCCAAAGGACAGTCACTTAGATAGAAAACATTCTCTCAGGATTTCACAGAGAGCAAACTGATCAAGATTTGCTATATTCTATTGGCAAGGATTTTATGGAGGATTTTTGCATCTATGTTCATGAGAGAAATTGGCCTGTAGTTTTTTTAGTTGCATCTTTCTCTAGTTTTGATATCAGTGAAATACTTGCCTTTAGGAATGATTTTGGGAGGATCATTTCCTTTTCAATTTCATTGAGGAGTTTGAGGAGTATTGGGATTATATCTTCTGTAAATTTCTTGTATATTACAGTGTTAAATCCATCAGGTCCTGGACTTTTCTTCTGGTAGGCTTTTTATTACATTTTGTATTTCACTGGCTGTTATTGAGTTACTGAGCATTCTCATACTTTTTGATTCAGTTTTGTTAGTTTTATCTTTCTAAGAATCTGTCCATTTCATCTGATTCTTTAATTCTGTGAAAGTAAAGATTCTCACAGTAGCTATTAATGATCATCTGAATCTCTGCTGGGTCTGTAGTAATTTCACCCTTTTCATTCCTTATTGCTTGAATTTGAGTTCTTTCTTACCTATTTGTCATAAGGTTAGCTAGGGGCTTATCAATTTTATTTAATTTTTCAAAGAACTGCTTTCCTATTTACTAATTATTTGTATTGTTTTCTTTGTCTTGATTGAATTTATTTCTGCTCTAATATTTATAACTTCCTCCCATCTTTGGGCTTTGTATTTAATTTGCTGTCCATTTTCTAGTCATTTAGATGCTTCCTAAGAGTACTTATTTGTTCCCGTTCTGTTATCTTAATGTTATCTTAATGTGAGTTCAGAGCTATAAATTTCCCTCTAAGAACTGTTTTCATTGCATCCCATAAATTGAGGTAGGTTATGTTTGAATTTTCTTTTTTGTTGTTGTTGTTTTTTTTGAATTTTCATTAAATTGTAAATATTGTTTAATTTCTTGTTTAATTTTATCTCTAACCCACTAGTTGCTGGGAAGAGTATTGTTTAATTTCCATGTATTTCTGATGTTCTTGTGATTTCTTTTGTCATTTATTTCGTTTCATTGCACTGTGATCAAATAATATGCATGGGATAATTTCTGTTTTCTAGCATATACTTAAGTATGATCTATGGACTAGTATGTGGTCTAATTTGGAAAATGTCCTGTGTGCAGCTGAAAAATATGTGTATTCAGAAGTAGTTGGGTGGAACACTCTGTGTATGTCCACTAAGTGCAGTTGTTCCAAGATCTGGTTCAGTTCTGCTACTTCTTTGCTAATTTTTTTGTCTGCTTGATCTATATTTTTGGGAGAAAGGGGTGCTAAGTTGTCCTGCTAAGATTGTGGTATTAGATATTAGATTTTTCATGTACATTAAGGTGTGTCTTATATAATTTGGTGCTCCTGTGTTGCGTGCTTATATGTTTATGACTGTTACCTCTTCATCTTGAATTTTTCCCCTAACCAGTATGTAGTGGCCTTCTTTATGTCATTTCATCAGTCTTTGTTTGAAGTTTAGACTGTCTGAAAACAAGATTACTACCTCTGCTTTTTTTTTTAAGATGCTGGGACCTGTTGTATTGTTTTCCATCCTTTAACTTTTAGCCTGCGAGTTTCTTTATGAGTTAAATGTGTTTCTTATATACAGCACATTCCTTTTCCACTCTGTCAGTCTATTTCTTTTAACTGGAGAATTGAGTCCGTTTACATTGATGGTTATCATTGAAATGCGCTGACTTATGATTGACATGTCTTTTACTTACTACTATTTACTCCTTTTTCTCCTGTTATTTGGTTGCCCTATTTGCTGTGTTTTTTCTGGTCTCATTTGTAGAGTTCTGGTCATTTTGGTCCCTCTCTAAAAGATTTTTTAGTAGTCTGTGTAGGGTTAGCTTTGACATCATGAAATTCCTTAGTTGCTCCTTGTTGTGGAAGTATTTCACTTCTCCCTCATACTTGAAAGAGAGTTGTGCAGCATACAGCAGTCTGGCCTGGAATATTTTTCATGGAGTTCTTGAAGCACTCTGATCCATGCTCTTCTTGACTTCATGGTTTGTGAAGAAAACCATGCCATTAATTCAGGTGGGTTTTCCTTTAAATGTGATCTGTTTATTTTCTCTAGTGGTTTTTAATATATTATTCTTCTGCTGGATTTCTGGGATCTTTACTATTAAATGTTTGCATATGTTTTTAGTCGGGTTGATGTTATTTGGAGTTCTGCATACTTCAGTAGCTAAATGTCTGATTGCTTTCTCATATTTGGGAAATTTTCTGCTATTACTTCTGCCCAATTTTTATTAAATAGTAATCAACAAGAAAGGAGTCAATACAAATGATATTAAATCATTTGTATTGACTCCTTTCTTGTTGATTGCTATTAATCTGACGTTGCTCATTTTTACATCATCTTTCAGATGTTGAATTATTTTTTCCTGTATCCTAGTTGTTTTTAAGAGATCCTTTCTTACCTTTTCACTGGCTGCAACTATGTCTTCAAGATCTAAAACTCTATCTTCACTTTCATTCATATGGTGTTGCCAGCTTGTGACTGAGATTTTATTTTTTGTATATGCTTTTGAAACTGTTTCATGAAACCTAATTCTTTCCTATGTTGCTCTCATTCAATGATTTCATCATTTTTCTGTTCTCTACTTTTTATCAATATCTTCTTTAGAGGCATTTATTGTCTTTCGTTATGATTATCCTTTCTTTTTCTACTTCAGAGATTATTTCTGCTCTCGTTTTCTCTCCTTTCTGTAGTTGTTTCTTTACTTCATATCCTATTAGTTTAGAGAGGTCTTTTTTTTACTTCAGAGGTTATTTCTAATCTAATTCCCTTCATACTTTTCTGCAGCTGTTTTTTTACTTCAAGACTCTAGTAATTCAAAGATTTCTTTTTTTACTTCAGAGGTTATCTCCAATCTGAGTTTCTCTATATGTTTCTGATTTGTTTGTTTACTTCAGATGCTACTAATTCAGAAATTTCGGCTGCATGATTCCCATTTTCTTCTATTGTAGTGTCTCCTGTATTTGTTGTAGGTGAGCTTGGGACCTGAGATTGCATTTTGCTCCCTGTCTGTATCATTCTGTATAGTAGTGATCTCTGACATTTGGTGCAGAATTTTGGTGAAGCTATGCCATTAGCACCCATGAAATTTGGGTCCACATCTATCAAGTTTGATCTTGTCCAGATGTGCCTGTCTGGGTCTGGCTACTGTTCTCAGCTTCTTCCTGCTACAGCTTTTGGAGCAGGGCCTGCTGTGCTCCTTTGGCAAGATGCTCAGCTCCTGGGTTAGCTGGTAGGGTCTGACCCCTAGCCTCTCTACAGGGAATTTTGCTGTGGGGGTCCACAGCAGATGCCGGATCTGGGTTCTGTGGGAAATACAATTTCTGGTGGTGGGAGGGTGCAGGCCTAGTGTTCCTGCCTATGTGCCCACCAGTCATGAGCTGTGTGTGGGGTCAGAGTTCCGATGGCAATATGGGGGCACAGGCTGAGAGGTCCTACCTGTGCACCTGCTGGTCAGTCTGTTGGTAAGTTCAGGCTTTTAGGCTGCTGTGGGCAGGGGCTGAGTTCCAGGGGAAGTGTGGAGGGGTGGTTACAGGCTGAGAGGTCCTTCCTGCACACCCACCAGTTGCCCTTATTTATAATTTTATATCTTCTTGATGCTAAGCTATAAAGTTCTTAGAAAGATAGTGTTTCATAAGGGACTTAAATGTAAAATAGGCAACATACTCTGACAGCTCAGTTTCTTAGAAATATTAGTAACTTACTTAAATATTAACAAAACTTTTAAATAGAAACTTCTGGGCTGGGCAGACTAAAGCACCAGTTTAGGCAGATGAAGAGACCTGGGTTTGATCCCAGGGTGTGCCATGCCCACTCTGCACTGACTCAACTGAGACAGGGTGTGGTTTTGTATACTTGTAATCCCAGCACTTGAGGGCTGAAAACAGGAATGATCACTGTGAGCCCAATCTACATAATGAGAACCTATAGACCCCACACTAAATACATAATAGATGATAAACAGACGGTGATGATGATGATGATGAAGATAGATAGATAGATAGATAGATACTGCTCCAGAGAACATGTATGAATGGCTAATTAGTACATCAGCCATCAGGAATGTGCAAATCAAAATTATAAGGTCTTATCTCATACTCACAAGAATGGCAGGAACCAAGACAGACACTATCAGGGCTGACAAGGATGTGGGACAACAGGCACCCTAATACTACTATAGTTAAAAGATGTTGAACAATGTCACCACCAGGGTAAACAGGTCAGTGACTCCTCAAAATCTTAAACTGAGTTACTGTGTGGCCTGACAGTTCTACTCCTAAGTACTTTACCCAAAAGTTATGAAACCAAGCCTGGGAGTTCTGCCCCATGGGAGAACACCTGCCTAGCATGCAGGACATCCGGTACTGCCAGAAAATAAATAAAATTTCAGAAAATAATCATGAAACTGTATGTCTACACCCAAAACTGGTAAGCACATATTTATATCAGCATTGTTTATGATCATCAAAAAGAGGAAATAACCTAAATTCTATTAACTATTGAATGAATAAACAAAACATGTTGTATCTGCAATAGAACGTAGAATTGCTCCCTCCAATAAAGTTTAGCTCTTTCTAGTTATGATTAGCCACAGAGTCTAATGAGGTCCTTGTTCTAGTCTTTGCCTACAGATCCCCTTCCTGCTACACTGTCCCTGGAAAACATCTGTGTTTGTGATGCCTTCCAAGATGAGGGATGGGCAGAATGGTGCTAAATAGTCAGTGTGGCCTGGGCTGTGGAGGGTCTGTGGGAGCCATGCATGTGAGACCTGCTTGCAGAGCTACTTGGTGTTCCTTTTGTAGAGGTGTGTGGTATGCCATGTCAGCTTGGTCATCTTTTTAATCCAATCAACCGAAAGAAGGGAATCATGCAGGAACTGAAAAATGCTCACGACTGGCTTTGAGGTGACCCCATGGCATGCAGTGGCATCATGTGCTAGACTTGGCTCTGCCTCACTGTGTGTCTTGTGAAGGTCTTGTCATCTGTCTGTGCCTTCATTCCTCTTCTTTCAAATGGGGCAATAATAGTGCCTCCATCTAATTTGTGTTGTGATAATAAACCATCTGGAGCTGGGTGGCCAGGAAAGTAAGTAACTTGATTTAGCTTGTGATTCTTGCAGCTGAAGGGCCCATACACTTTGGTGCCAGTATCTTGGCAAGTGACTCTGGTTGTGTCACAGTGTGGTCAAGAAGCAGGAATGGAAACAACCAGGGTAGGGGGGGGACCAGGACAAAATCCTTTTGCCTTTGTCACTGGAGACACCAGTATACCCCATGTGACACACAGAAGGCACAGTGTGTGTCATCTTTGTGTTAGGGTTGCAGTTAGGTCTCCTCTCAACTTGGTGGTAGCCTGATATTCTACTCCAGAGCCCAGCTGTGCTTTAGATTACCATAACTTTCTAACAGATGTGAAAATCTGTTTCATAATTTGGTGAATTTTCTATTTCATGATCCAAAATGTTCTGGATTATGCACAATCAAGTCATGTTGTGTCATCTTGGTGACGTTCAATATTTCTACCCGAAAGCATCTGACATCTTTCTACACGTCTGATTCTCACAGTGTCTTCCATAGCAGTTCCAGCTTTGTTCCTGTCTTCTTTGTACTTACCTTATGACAAGGGGTATTATACCTGTTCTTCTGTTTGTAAATAAATATGGCTGGAATAAAGATAAAAAACTACTTCCTCATATTACTTTGTACCATGCTCAGCAATTCAGCAAACCTAATCGTGTTTGCTTTCAGGGGCCTTGGTGATTGCCTAGTTATTTGGTAACATTGTTAGACAGTAAGTTTACTTCTTGTTTTCCATTACTAGCAGCATGGGTCTTCTTATTTTATATCTAGAATTCCCATAACAAATAATAGTACTGAAGACAAAGAGCCCTGTCAAATTTTTATTTGTATGCTGAATATTGTATTTGCAGTCTCCTAACAAGCACACTTTACCATAAAATTTGAATGTTTCATGGCTCATCCTAATCTAATCTTTGTTCAGGCGAACTTGTTCTCACATGCATGGGCAGCATCACACCTGAACCTGTTCTCAGTGATTATCTGATGTAATCATATGATCTAAAAATAAACCCTATAAAGTATCATGCTGTCATTCCATTTTCAATATAATCAGTGAGACCACTGATAACAGTTGAATCATTTTTCTTTCCACCCAGGACTTAGGTCAGGAAACAGAATTGTTATTCAGCTCCAGGAGTTTTCTCTTCTGTTTCTTTGTTTACTTTGTTTACAGATCTTTCTCCTTCTCCTTAAGGAGCTCTTGCTCTTCATATCATCCATCTCCTGTATCTGACTGTCTAGCTCAGTGCTCCTTGACTTGGTGGTTTTGTGTGGTGATAGCCTCTTCAGTCTCCAGCGCCTGAGCAGTGATCAAAACTTATATACAGAACAATTGCACTTTTGTCTTCAAGGAGACCAAGCAGATTCAGAGTAATTGTTCTTCTTTCCTCTTTGTTCAGATCTTAATTTATAAATTATGCTTTGTGGTGGTGGGAAGTCTTTCTACGTTTAAGAAAGTGCATAATTTGTCCACCCTGAGGACCTATCCCTTATGTCTGTGGGTGCAAAGGTCTATGGCTTCCATGGAAAAGTCCATCAGAGTCTCTCTCAGGTCCCCAAGGAAAGGTCATGGACCCATTTGACCTCTACACAGCTTTGTCCCTGTGTAGAGGGCCTATCATCTCCTTGTCTTACACCAACCCCATGTCATCGTTGCCTGTGTGGGATGCACCTGAAGAGCCTGGGGCAGTGACAAGGACAGTTCTGTCTGCCATGCTAAGGAGCTGATCTTGTTCCAAGAAAACCTCACAATGACATGGATGCCACTGTAGGCCCATGTGCCCTTGCTGGTCTTTTGTTGACCTGAGAAACTTCAGCTTCACTAAGCTCTTAAAGCCAGAACCAGACATGGTGATACACAGTTGTAATCTCACCTCTCAGGAGGCTAAGGTAGAAGGATCACCTTGACTTTGAGGATAGCCTGGGATACATAGTGAGTTCAAGGCCAGACTGGACTAGAAAGTGAGACTGTGTCTCAAAAAAAGGAAGGAGGGAGGAAGGGAGGGAAAGAGGGGGAGAAAGACAGAGAGAAAGAAGAAGAACAAGAAGAAGAAGAGGAAGAAGAAGAAGAAGAAGAAGAAGAAGAAGAAGAAGGAGGAGGAGGAGGAGGAGGAGGAGGAGGAGGAAGAGGAGGAGGAGGAGGAGGAAGAGGAGGAGGAGGAAAAGAAAGGAAAATAAAAGAAGAAAAGAAAGAAAGAGAAAGAGAAATTCACGCTTGCCCCTGCGCTGCCCAGTGGCCAGGAGGCACTCATCAGGCTACTGCAGTTTCTGTGTCTGGCAACAGTTAAGGCAGGGACAGTTCCTCTGGTAACTGGACAGGCTCCCAGAAGCACTGGCCCTGATTACACATGTTTTGAGGATGCCTATTGCTGCTTTCTAAGGAAACAAAGGGAAACGCTGTGTGCATCTGTGTGTGCGGCTGCCAGTGTGCTAGCCTATGTATTACACAAGCAGGGCTCCTAACATCTAGGCAAGCAGAGTGCCATAGCAAGCCACAGGGAGAGAAATGCAAGGGCCTGCACCATCAGGACCCTTCCCAGATGCTCTCGGGCTGCATAACAAGACAAGTCCCAAAAGCCCTTGTCCCTAAGTGATGCAGTCCAGTTCCTGGTTGCCGGTCATGAACCAGAAAGACTCACTGGGCAGGGACACTACAAGAAACAGCGGGGACCTCTGTGGTGAGAAAATCACAAGATCTAATGAAAAAATGCATGAGAAGGGCTGGCCAAATAGCTCAGTAGATTAAAGCACTTGCAAGCAGAGGTGGGACAAGGGCAACGATTCTGGGCCTGCTATGTGGGCCCCCGGGGCATCCTGAGAAGACAACTGAGACTGGACGTGGTGGTGTGTGTCTCTAATCTCAGGTCTTGGGAGGCTGTAAACAGTCAGATCACTATGATTCTGATCTAGTAGTAAGATCAGACTCAGGTTCCCTAAATACAAAAAAAAAAAAAAAAAAAGTACAGGAGGGCCGATCTGATACCTGATAGCTCAGCGGACTAAAGCACCTGCTTAGGCAGAGTGCAGCAGCTGGAGTTCAATCCCTGGAGAGCCATGCTGGCCCTGCTGGTGCGGCATGTTGAGACAGCGATTGAGACTGGGCACAGTGGTGCACGCCTATAATCCCAGCACTTGGGAGGCTGAAAACAGGAAAACCACTAGGAGTCCGACCGTTGTAGTGAGAACCTATAGACCCTGTCCTAAGTACAAAAATAAATACATAAAAATAAAATCCACAAGACTTTTAACAATTGAAAATCTTCCTCCTGTAGATGTTTGAAAATTAAGGCAGGAATGCAAAGGAAAAGTAAAAAACCTCAGCATGTAAACTCTGGCCTTCAACAGACACAAACTTACCCTTCCTCAAATAAATCAGTAGTGTTTTGTTTTGTTTTTATAGCTCAAGTTTGGTCAAAAAAAAAAAGAAAAAGTAGAAGAGGAATGCCCAGTGTTGCAGGATGATTTCCAAGGTCACTGAATGCAAGCATTGTTACTGGATTTGGGCTGTTTCAGTGATATCAGTCCCTAATTCTTTGACCAGAAGGTCAAAGGAACAGCTCCCTGGCAGTCTGCCTCGGGGGCCTGTTGTGTAGGTGTGAGAGCTTCCTGACCACCATGAGCCAGCCAAGCACACGGCTCAGGGGAACACTGATGAAGCTGACATCCCGGCTGGGTGATGACTTGGCAGACAACACACTCCTGGGTGGGCATGGCAGGCTCTGCTCGGGGGCAGGGTGGGATCCAGTGAGGGAGGTCTCCAAGGCTTCCTTCTTCTGCACAGGTGACATTGTTTCCCTCACAGGGAAACAGTGGATGCAGGGCCAGCCTTGACTATGTCACACTGACCATGTCGTGGGAACATCAGTGACAGCACAGACCACTTTTGGCTTCTGGGCTAATGCACACCTGGCTTCAACAAGGATTGCTTCTCCTCTGCCCACTAGGTGGATGGAGTGGAATCCAGGCTTCCCCTTGAGCATAGATGCCAAATGCCACAAAGATTTACCCCGTGACATCCAGTTTGACAGCGAGAAAGGTGTGGACTTCGTGCTGAACTACTCCAAAGCGTGAGTTTCCAAGTGCTGTGGTGCTTGTGGCAGGGGCATTAGACCCAGCCTGCAGGACCTGGACCTGGGTGGCAGCCAGCCAATCAGCTCCTGCCTCATTTCACTGTCTTGGCCACAGGGTGGATCTTCAGTGCTTAGCTGCAGGGGTAACCTGTGTCCACCTGGTCAAGGCCAGGGGACTCCAATCCCAGGTATCTCCAGAGAACACTTTGTCACCTCCATGCCCTTTGGGGGCCTGGACTATGGCCAAGACAACAAAGTGCAATGCTGATGGATGCTAGGCATCGCTGTCCACTCATCACAGTGCCCCAGGAGGGAGCACAGTCATTGTCCACCCTGCAGTCGAGAAACCTATGGAGGTCGCTCCAGCACCATCCAAAAGGCCCCTTGAGGACAAGTGGCAGGTACTGAGCTCTGTGCTGCCAAGGTTTTGCAGGACATCCTTAATGTAACCAGGCCTTAGATCCTGAGTTAAATAGGGTCTACCCCAGGTGGCAGGGGCATGCCAATGGAAATCTGTACACTTCAGAGGCTGACAAGGATGTTGACCCCAATGTCACCTGACCTCACCCAAGGGTTCTAGGAATGTATTCCATGGACATGCTCTCATTCATGGACCAGAAAGTTTTGCTACTGAGGGTGTCTTGCCTCAACACTGGTTGGGAAGACACACGCAGGCACTGTGGGGCAGAAAGAGTCTGGCCACACTCACAGGACAGCTGGGTTGTGACATTTCCCAGTGGCTTCAGGAGGGGCATCTTGTGTGCTTACTGCCCACATCCAGTGGGCTGATAAGACACAGCCCACTTTGAAGCACACTGAGACAGAGCTTCCTTCCTGTGGTGCAGGGCAGCACAGGAGGGGACTGAGCCCAGGAGAAGGCACCAGCGTTCCGCTCACCCTGACGGACGGATCGTGTGGAGTTGGGATTGGCATGTCCCTGTCCTTACTTATGTCCTGAGGACTTCCCTGTCCTGTGAGCCATGTCCTTGCATTCCATTTGTCAGCTGGGAGCTCTTAAATATCAAACAGCATCTGGACTGAAAATCTTGTGGCACAGTTGTGACCTAAAATCAACAGAAATCAGGTATTAGAGTCACAGAGGACTAATTGAAAAACAGCCAGGTATGCTTAAGCGTGGCACAGATTCAAAGTGATTTCACCAGGCTCGGAGGGATGCAAGAGTGACACTATGTGGCCTCTGTGGAAGGCGCAGATGCAGAAAGGGAGGACAGAACAGCTGTGAAGAGGCTGCAACGAAAGCGCTGGGCTGGGCAGCAGCAAAGGACAGGGAAAGAGGGGGAGCGGAGCTGGGACGGGGGACGTGGGGCACTGAAAGCAGCTGTGCGCATTGGGTAGTCTACCCTGGGTGGGGGTGCAAAAGCGCAGTGTAGAGGAGGCAGCCCCGAGACCATGAGATCCCCGGCAGTGCAGGACCAGGCTATGTGGCCAATGCTCTGAGGCAGGAGGTAGCACAGAGGCTGGTGCATGCTGCGGCGGGTAGGAGGACCGTGGAGATGGACAGAGAGCAAGTCAAGAAAGGACAGGCCCATGATCAGATGCCCCTCCCAAGCCAGGGGCTATACACTGACTAGGGCCTATGGCTGTGGCCACCCTGGGCACTGGTTCCAAGGGAGCAGAGAAAGGATCCTCAGGTAAAGAACTGGTGTGGGGGAAAAAAAGAAGAAATGTGAGGAAACTTAGGGGAAGGGGGCTGCGGGGCAGGGCTGCAGACTTAACAGGAAGTGAAAATGCAGAGTAACTCTGCTCACTGCTGTGCTTTGTGGATATCCAGCTGACCCTGTGGCCAGCAACCCACTTCCTGTCCCCTTAACAGATGTGGTGACAGCACAGTGAGGTTTGGGACTGGTTTGCAGGCCCTGTGCTGGGATGGTAAGCTGGTGCTTGGTGCTAACCTGCTCCAGGGCAACGCCCTATGCCTGTTTGGCCTGAGCAATATCCATGCACAGCCCCTGTGCACATGCTGAGAGAATGGGCACATTTTGGTTCAAGACCCCATTCTGGGGTGCTTAAAAGCCCACACGACCAAGGCCAGGCTTTGGTCCTATGGGCCGGCTGGGCAATGGGCTCTGCTATGGTCAAGCAGGCGCCCAACCCTGGTACAAAACTGAAACCTGTTGCCAAGGTCACTGTGGAGCCTTGTCCTGTCAAGTCCCTGTTCTGGGCAGCTTGGCTTCTGGGCCACTTATGGGAAATAAGCATTTCCTCCAAGCCATCTGCTGTGCCCGGAAAGGGTCAGTCCTGCTCGATGGGCTCTGTCTACACCACAAAGGCAGAATCTGGAAACGGGAAAGGAGAACTGGGAAAAGGGAGCACAGCAGGGGAAGTGGATGCTGGCTCACAGCTGGTCCATCCAGGTTCCACATAGGAAAAGATTGTAGGATGGGCCTAGGGGCATCTACCAGCTATGCTGTTACCTGGCCAGGCTGTCAGCTATCTATGACACTGCTTGGCTGTGCCCTTTGAACCATCCATATGTGATGTCCAGGCTACAACTTCCTTTTTGGTGCAAACACAGATCTTTGAAGTCCTAAGAGTTCTGCTTGTCTGTAAGTATGCAGAACTTTACTTCAGATGCCAGGGAAATACTCCCCTCCCAACCACCCTTCCTCTTGGGTTTGTGGCTTCCCCTAAGGAAGACCACATCCTACCCACTTCTGTGCCAACCTTCATCTTGGGGTCAGAGGACCCAACTGGGGAGACTGTGACTCACCCCAGCTCCCCAAAACTCCCTGTGGTGGGGATCCTGTCCCAAAGCCTCATTACTAGGTGCATGTGGAGCTAGGCTCTCCTCAAGCCCCAGAAGGGTGTAAGGAGCCTGGAAGACCTCTCCTCCCACAGAAATAAGTCCTTTCTACCCCACAGGGGTACCTCAGGGTCTGACTCCTCTAGCTGCACAGGTGTTATGCCCAGAGCTGGTCTAGGGATGAAGTAGCCAGGTACACAGGGCTGGGCTGGGATATCACATTGCTGGGCTCCTGGCTAGGGCCACACTTTCTACCTAGGTAGCAGATTGGAATGTGCTTTCCTCCCTACAAGGGTCAGTCAAGGAGACACAAGCACCAGAGGCTGGGAGACCAGTCAGTCACTTTCTTACACAGCACCTGACTTAAGGAAAGGAGGTTTGATTTGGCTCATAGTTTCTGGGGATTCAGTCCATGGCTAGCTGGTTCCATCATGGCAGGATTGTCATAGCAGAAGGGCTTGAAGGAGGAATGCCACTCACGGCACAGTGGCCAGTAAGCAGAGCAGGAAACAGCACTAGAGAGGAACAGGGCAGGGACCAGATGTGACCCGAGTGCCACATTCCTCTGACTCACCCAGACACTCCCAAGAGTGTGCGCCACCAACCCCTGGATCACACTCAACTCCCCTCCTTGAAGCCATACTCCATGTCCAAATAAGCCCGAAATCATTCTACCTAATATGCTATAGCTCTCCAATGTCTAGCCTGCCTTGCTGGTTGCCTTGCTGGCTGCTTCAGACACAACTGCAGGGTGCTTCTCTTGGGACAACAGTGTTGACATGTCTCAGTCCTCCGCCCCACCAACCAGTTCCACTCTGGTCTGAGAACTCAACTTCAGATTCTGCAGGAAACCCCCAACTTCCCACCTGGCCCAACCACATGTCCTGTGTCTCCTGTCCTCCTCCCTCCCCTCTCTGCTGTGCATTCCACAGAAAGACTGAGGCAGGGCACCACCCAGTGGGGCTTGTCCAACGTTCCCCAGCCTCTGTTCTGCTCCCCATGGACATGTAGGGGCCCTCTATACCTTTTCTGGATTCTCCCACCCATGTCTCACCTCTGTTACCTGCAGCCTGTGCGTGAGTTTGGCAAACTCCTGCCTAGTTCCTACTAGGTCATCCTACTCGAGGTGGGGTCGAGCTCATGTCCCACCCAGCACCAGGCCCAGAGCCAGGTCTAGGCAAGAAGTGAGTGACCTACACATCCCCAAGGCCCGATGCAGACCTGGCTGCTGAGTGGCCGCAGATGTCTGGGGACGAGTGGAATGAGTAGGGCTGGAGCTGACTCCATGGCGTGATGACCGTGCATGGGGATGAGACGGGGGTGAGTGTGGGTGAGGACAGAGTCCGGCTACAAGACCTTCGCTGGGCAACTGCCTGGCCTCTTCACAGGCAAGAGCCATGTAGGCATGGGTATGCTCCGGCCCTACAGAGTGGCTACCCACCTGCGGACTGGGGGCGTGGCACCACATGATTGCCGCCCTGTCTGTCTACAGGATGGAGAACCTATTCATCAACCGCTTCATGCACATGTTCCAGTCCTCCTGGCATGACTTTGCTGACTTTGAGAAGATTTTTGTCAAGATCAGCAACACCATTTCCGGTGAGTGTACAAGGGGCTCGAGGATCTGGGGACAGAGCAGAGGTCAAATTTCCCTGTCTTCGATTGGCCAGGAGACTGGCTTGGGTGCTCCACACACCACAGCTCAGAGCTATGCAGGCTTCACCATGCTCACCCTGACCTTCAGTCCTGTGCCCCATGCCACCCTCTTCACAGTTGGTCACTTCACACCCAGAGGCCCCAATGGGACATTCCATCTCCTGCACCCATGACCTCCTCTCATCATCAAAAACCTCAAAACAACAGAACATTTTCTTCACACAGATCAGCCCCTGGTGGCTCTTGTGATCCAAGGCAAGGCAAGACTTGCCTTACATGGAAATATTTGGTCTCTAATGTTGGGGAATTTGGCCTAGGATGTGCGTCATGTTTTCTTTTCATTGCTGAAACACAATACAACACCCACAACCCTGAGGAGGAGAGGTTTGCTCTGGCTCACAGTGCCTAGAGATTTCAGTGCCTAGTCAGCTAACTGCAAGGCAGGGCAGCAGGGCAGAGGAGGAACTACCAGTGGTGTTCAGGAGGCAGAGAGAGGTCGGGCTGGGGGGGGGGGAGCAGACCCTGCCAGGCCATACCGCCTCCACCAGTCTCCCCCTCCCCACATCACATTAGCTACAAATTTGGTAGTGGACTAATCTACTGGTGCATATGACACTCATGGTCTAGTCACCTCACAGAAGCCCCCACTCGAGGCTATAGGGGAACAAAGTACAGTACAAAGCCATGACAGTGTACTTGGCAGAGTGTGGCATCAGAGCGGGCAGTGGAGGCATCAGAAGGACACGCTGACCACAGGAACTAAGGAAGGAAGTATAGAGGGCCCAGGACAGGGCCTTGGGTGATGCCACCCCAGTGCAACCTTATCTTGAAAAGAGCTAAATTTTGAGAGGGTTGGTACCCCGGAAACTGGAGCCACTAATGGTCAGCAAGGTAGCACAGATGGCAGCAGGGCCTAATGGGTGGTCCCCACAATGGCTGGGCATGGCAGGTGTAGCCTGTGACCAGCCAACACTCCAAGGTCCAGGAGAGGACACCCACAGAGAGTCTGGGTTTTGGGCAATGTCTGCAGAGCTATGGCCTTGGTACAGTCTGCTCAAGCTCTGTGGCCTGGCCTCCTCCCTAGAGCGTGTCATGAAGCACTGGCAGGAGGACCTCATGTTTGGCTACCAGTTCCTGAATGGTTGCAACCCCGTTCTCATCCGGCGCTGCACACAGCTGCCCCGGAAGCTCCCAGTGACTACAGACATGGTGGAGTGCAGCCTGGAGCGACAGCTCACCTTGGAGCAGGAGATACAGGTAGGGCCTATTGGTAGGGTCTTAAAAGCCACCTCCTTTGCCAGCTGGTCCCCAGGCACTAACTCCAGGCCTGTCAGGCTGGCCAGCCGTGTGAGCCCATAAGAGCAGCAGCCTCCTCATCTTCCTGGCAGCAGCACTGATGGGTCATAGGCGTGGGGAGGCTGTCTTGATTCCCTTAGCTCAGGTCGCAAAGGGTTGTTTTCTATGGGGCTGGCATCTGGGAACTGAACCCCCCAATTTTCAATATCAAAGCCAACAATGACAAGTGCTTCCCTGGCTAGGGGCCAGGCATGTGACAAGTCCTTTGTGCACAGTGTCCTCAAATCACCAACCGCCTGTGAGAAAGCCAGAGAAAGAAGCAGGCTTCCTGCAAAACCACAAGTGGAGAAGACTGGATTTAAACTCTTCAATGAGAAACCCTACCCCAGCCTCTCTAGCCTTTCCTGATCCATAAGTTCCCAGGCATGAGCAGATTCAAGCCCATTCCTCCTGCACTTGTTGGGACCCAATGTCAGACACCTTCTACCCTGGGGTTCCAGGGGACTGATGGTCCCAGCATTAGACCATTCTGTTTTCCACTGCTTGTCCTCACTGCTCACATGATGAAGCCTTCTGCTACCCAGCACATACACACCCTGAGCAGCATTCCTCCACAGACTGAGTTGCTGAACATAGTAAGCTTCATTTCATAACTATATATTTCAAAGTTTAGGGAATCACAGAGCCATAAAAGATAGAGCTGGCAGCCATCTGTGACCCCAGCCACTAAGTAGAGGCCCCTTCCTTGGCCCCAGAGAGCCACAGCCTCACCCAGGGGCTGTCTGGGACTTCTGAAGGAGATAGAATAGAGGACATCTCCCTGTGAGCCACCCCACTTCTGGTCCTGATGCTCATCTTGGGCAACAGTTTAGGAATCCACCAGCTGCAGGGACTGTCCCTTGCATACACGCTGACCTTCTCTCCACAGTCCCTTCTTCCCTACCAGGCACGATACTTAATTCCCAGTCATTCGCAGCACCTCTCTTTGGTGGCCCTTTGGCAGCCTGTAATAAGCTGTGGCCTGCCAAAACTCCTAAAACTTTTTTTGTTTTATCTTTACCTGGGCAATTCATTTTTGAAACACAAGTAGAGAAATTTCTTTTTATTTATAATTACTGTGCATAAATATAAATTCCTCTTATATTTATACACAGTAATTTACCTATTTCTGTTGTTGGTGTTGATGTTGCAGCTCTTTAAGACTGCTGTATGTCTTTGACTTCACATTAGGTTCTTTGGTTTTGAGTCACAAACATAAACTCAGTCTGGCTTCACCCACAAAGTGCCTGGTTGAAGGCAGCTATAAAAGCATTAGGCTCAGGCACAATCCCATGGGGAAGAGGCAAAGGCTGGGCTTCTCTCTCCCCCACTGCTCTGGCCCTGAGGGACTGACCTCAAGGGTCTTCTTCCTAGGGGCAACAGTGATACTAGCTTCAGACTCAGCTTCTACCAGTTTAACAAACATCACCCACTCACAGGAAAAAAAAAAAAAAAAAGACCCTATTGACTATGGTCCCAGATGCTCCTCCACCCTCCTGACCAACTGGTGTCCTGAGACAGACCTATGCTAAAAAAAGCTAGAATATGCAGAGTGGAGCAGGAGGCCCTAGGGCAAGGGGGGGTGGGAAGGCAGACAGTGGAGATGTCTAGCAGGGTGACTGCCTGGCTCATGACAGGGGACATGCCCAATTCAGCCTTGCTCCCACCTGGGTTCCAGGTGCCCTGCATGACCACACTGGGGTCTGCTGATGACTGGGCTTGGCAGCTCCTTCCTCCCACAGAGATGGAGAGAGGGGGACCCCGATGCTGCACCCATGCATGCCACGCACCTCAAGAGCAGGAAGGAAGAAAGGAAGGAGGGAAGGAGGGAGAGGCATGCATGAAGTCAGGCAATGGTGATGGTGCCACCCCAACTGTGTCCCTCCCTGGTCACAGACCCGTCCCTGGAGGGAACCATCCACCTCCTGCAGCTGGCACTAGTGTCACTCTAGGCATCAGTGCCAAGAACTTGCCTGTCATGGCTTCTGAGGTTGCCCCGCCGTGACCTTGAAACTGTGCTCCTGGAATGAATGGAGAGAGGGTCCCCCTAAGAGCAGCAGCCCCGCCCACCCCTTCCCACACTGAGTCTCCTCATGGACAGTGATCCCGCCTGTCTGCCTCCCACAGGAGGGCAACATCTTCATTGTGGACTATGAGCTACTCGATGGCATCGATGCCAACAAAACTGACCCCTGCACACTCCAGTTTCTGGCGGCGCCCATCTGCCTGCTATACAAGAACCTGGCCAACAAAATTGTGCCCATTGCCATCCAGGTAGGCAGGGACAGGCTTCTGTCCTATACTCTAGGAGGAAAGGGCCCAAGGAGGAGGTGACAGGACTGCTGCTCCCATTCGGTGCCCACCCAGAGCGCAAGATTCCACTCCCAGAAGCTCCACACCCTGCAGGGTGGGGAGCACCCACCTGGCGCAGCCAGCCCCTTACAACACCTGGCCCGGGTACAGCCTGTTATCATGGGCAAGCCTGAGCCCGGGAATCAGAGAAGGGGAAGGGTCAGTGAGAGGGGGCCCAGGGAAGAGTCTCTTGCCTCCCGTTGTCATCCTGGATCTTAGGCTACCACTGGGGGACTCCAGAGTCTCTTTCCTGCACTGAAAATGGAATATAAATACCAAGACCTACATAGACAAAAATTAGAGGACAATGAATCCAGAATATAGTTCTTTGACATATCTGGGAATATCTCTCTTCCTGAGGCTGCTGGGAAAGAAGGGGGACCAGAGGGGAGCAAGGTGCCGAGCTCAAGTTGTGCATGTGCAAGGCCTTAGGGCGCATCTCCAGACCCAAAAATGCATGGAGAAAAAAAAAAGAATGACATTAAAAATAATTTTTAGGGGGCTGGGGACATAGCTGCAGGCACAAGTGCCTGCCTGGCAAGTGCAAGGTCGTGAGTTTGAACCCAGTTCTGAAAAAAAAGTTAAACAAAGCAGTTGTAAGACAGAAATATTAGATAATGTAAAAGAAATATATATTACATTTTCCTAGCTTTATATATATATATAGACACGACAAGTAGTTGGATCATCCAGCGATGGATGCATGGTTTTGAGGGTTACCTTACACGGAGGGAAGTTAGCGCCCACTACAGCCTCGCCCACTTAGCAGACTGTGGGCTTTGAAGAAACACCAGGGAAATAATCCCAATTTCCAGGGCTGGCCAGGTAGCTCCGTGGACTAAAGTGCCTGTTTAGGAAGAGCACTCCAGCTGAAGTTCAGTCCTAGTGAGCCCTACTGGCCCTGCCCGCAAGGCACACTGAGAAGGTGATTGGGGCTGGGAGTGGTGGCATGTGCCTGCATGTAACCCCAGAACTTTTTAGGATGAAAATAGGATAATCACATGAGTTGGATCTATGTAGTGAGACCCTGTACACCTTGTACTAAGTACAAAAAAAAAAAAAGAAAGAAAAGAAAAAATTCTCAATTTCCCACAGAGCATGCTCTTTACAGAATAGGAAGAATGAGTGAGGGCACTGATAGGGCTGAGTGCTGCGTGAGGATAGGCAGATAAGTAAAGACTAAAGTAAAAGAGGAGACAGGAGACAGTGGACCATGTGCGGACTAAGGAGCCTTTAAAAGTAAAACCAAGAAGCAGGAAGGTGAGTGCATGGCAGGATGATGCGACGGCATAAGGTCTTAAACATGGAAGGGTGCATTCACCACCAGCAAAGCCAGAGGCAGTAATAGGCTGGGGAAGGTAACTGTACCACAAGTGCCAGCTGAAAGGTGGGGCTTGCTAACACGCAACATGCAAACAGCTCCTGCAGATTGATAAAACAAACACCATGTAGAACAATGGGCAGAGCATATGTGAGGGTTTCATAGAGGAGAAAATGGAAATCAGGCCATCCGAATATGGAAAATTCTGAGCCAGCAGATAAGGAAATGCAAACTAAAACTGTGAATGAGATATCAGGAAGGCAAAACCGAAAAGTGGTGAACACCCAACTGCCAGCAAGAACAGCACCCCAGATGATGTTCAGCAGCCCAGGATAGTGTCTACAGTGCAAGACTGGGTATTGTAGCCAGTAGTATACCCAGACCAGTAGCTGAGCAGATCCTGCAGACCTGGGTATCCAGTGTACCTGTTATGGTTCTAGATTTCAGAGTGGGCAAGGCAAGGGTCATGGGGCTGGGCACAGCCAGTGTCATTGTAGGATACCACAGAACAAGAGTGCACTGGGATTTCTGGGAGGAAGAGAACACTCTACCCAGCTGACACACCCTATACCCAGCAGCCAGAGTATTGGAGACACAGCATATTGTTCTGCCCTGCACGGTGATGAGCCACACTGCTTCTGGAGAAAGCAGACTTAAAACAACTCTGAAGCAGTAGAGGACAAGCTGACTGACCTTCCATAGCCAGGCCATAACTCCCACATACCTACGCATGTCTCCACCATGTGTTGACAGAGTATAGAGGCAACACACAGGGACCAATTGATATAAATAACAGGATCTTATCTATGCAAATGGATGCAGGGATCCAGGACACTGTTCACGGACAAATGTTTGTGTAGGCATGGGAGACATGGGACATAGCGTTGTAACTGGGAAGAAGACCTTAATGCAGCAGGGACCTGAGACATTCCCTTTTTGTGTGTCTTTGATGAAACGTTTCAGGTTAGACATATAGGTTATCATACAGAGTACCAGCAGAGTTTATTACAAAGTGATACATCTTCACAGCCTTGCATAGGGGGATACAAGCATGCAGGTGGGTCAGTGCTAGGATGATAGGTGCCCTGAGAGGGCTCAGGTTCCATTTATGATTAACTGAGCCTAAAGGAAAATCCCTTCCTCTGAGGTGCGCATTACATCAACCATGCATTCTAAGCAGGGCCCAGCCATGGGTATCTGGGGCCCACACAGATTATGCCAGTAAGTGAAGCAGCACGTAGATGGGGTGCCTGGGGAATGTGAGCACTGGGACCCTTTCAAAGAGGAAGAGCATTGTTCTGAAAGAATGTCAGTGGAACTTTCAGCAAAAGCCCAGGTTCTGGGATCCCAACAGACTGAGCTCATCCACCTGATATGCCATCAAGGACCCAGCTGTGGGGAAGCAGAATAGAAGTTGGAATCAGCACAACTGTGTTGGATGCACAGACAAGTTCAAGATCTGTCTTCCAGGGGCTGAGAAATTCAGGTTTCATAGAAAAGAGAACAGAGACAAGGGTTGGGGTTCATAGACCTGGGGACTGGACAGCGGGCAGGCTAGATGCTCCTGGCTGCGTTTTACACTGGCTGATGGTGAGCTCAAAACTAGTTCTTGGCATCAGACAAGTTCTCATGGGTGAAAGGGGCAACTGGTCCTGTGAGATGGGGACAGCCTCAGATCCTTCTGAGGCTATCTGTCTGCAAGGCTCTACCTTTCCTGGAGTGCAAGGTGATGGTACTGACTAGAGAATTTGGACTCTGGTCAAGGGGCCTGAAACAGGACAATGTCAAAGATTGCCACTGGATGGCCCTGAAAATCTTGACCTTGGTTATTTTGAATGCAAATGCCCTTGGTCTTGAAGCTGACAAGAAAAGGATTATATAAATGTAGGATCAATAAACCCTGTGTTCTAAGATTTTAGACAGACTATCCTTATTTAGAGAGTCTGCTTGGAGATGTCCACTGAAGAAGCAGCTTATAATTTAGACGTCTCTCCAAAGCCTCATGCAGTCATAAGGAGGGACTTTTCAGAGGTGTCTGAGCCTAGGTGGTGTGATGCTGGGGTCAAGGATGTGATGCTGGAATTGATTCATGGTGTAATGCGAGGACTAGACAACATATAAGGGACAGAAAGAGGATCCTGGTTGCTTATTGCCTGCCACCTTTACTTGCTCCTCTGTGGTGCCCTTTTGCCATGCTGCCCTGCATTGAACTGAGCTAAGAACTGAAAACTCTACAAACCATGAGCTAAATAAACCTTTCCTCCCTTAACCTTGGGTGTTGGATATTTTTGTCTTAGCAATGAGAGAAAAGCTACTAGGCTCATGGCTGTGACTATACCTAATCATGTGACTTAGGAGCCTTTGAAACTGGCTTGCACAAAGAGTTTGGAGAGGTTTGGAGATGCCCACTGAAGAAGCAGCCCTAGGATGCCATAATCTATACTTGATGGGAAATTCTGATCAGAGGTACAAAGACCAGAATGTTGGTAGAAATGATGCCAGTAAAGACCAGGATCAGAAGTTTTCTGCTAGGAAGGACTGCAACGGCTACTGGACTCCTAACAATATGTGTTATGGCTAGGCAGAAAACTTGTCCACATTTTGCTTGTGTCCAGTGACTTTGCCCAAAACTAAGATTAAGGGCACAAGCTAATTAATCTGGCAGAAGAAATTCCAAGGCAGTGTAGTATTGAGGCCACGGGGGATTTTTGCAGATTTAGTATGTGAACTAAAGGACAAGAGGCTAGAAGAGTGATTTAAAATGTTTTAAGGTTAGCCAGAAAGGAAGTTTGAGTAAAGTTGTGGCCTGGCAAGATGGAACAGAGGAGAAATTGGTCCCTGACAAGAATAGCAAAAAAAGTCAAGTATTTCACAAGAGGACAATAGACAGTCTGAGGATATCACAAGGACCAGTAGGACTTCAGCCTTTGCAGCCTTGGAGTTGCAAAAATTAGAGATTTTTCTTTGAGAAAAGCCCCCTAGAGCACAATTTCATAATAAGTGCCTTGGGAGGTTGATCCTTAGGATTGAGCTCATAGGTGCTGGATCCATATAGCTGAGAGAGAAGGAAGACTGGCTACAGCTCCAGTTGGTGGCAGTCTTTGGCATCATCCTCACAGTGCTTGTTTTAGGTGCATACAGGATGTAAGAGTTGTGGAGTCCAGAAGGTTTCCATCCAGATTTCAGAGGGCGGCCTGGGAGGTCAGGCAGTGTGGTCCTGAGAGGGCTATGTACAAAGTTTTGTGTGTGAAGCCGAAGGTACAGTGTGGACCTCAGAAGGTTAAAGCAACAGGAACATAGATCATCTGAGGAAAAGATACAAGAAGTCAACAGAGCCAGCCAAAAAAAGAAGCTATGGGAGCTACAGCCCCCAACAACAGTGCCACAGAGGTGGAGCCTTGCAAGCCCTTTGGAGTTCACATCTTGCCACCAATTGCCATGGGTGCTGCACATGGAAACTAAAAGACTTAACATATTTTCTTGCTGGGTTTTGGATTCACTTTGGTTCCTTCTGCTGTATCCCCCATTTGTAACTTTTGAAACAGTAATCTTTATCTTGTGTCATTCTATGTTGAGGGTGTTCAATTTTCTTTCTGTCTGTACAGGGGCTTACAGCTGAGAGTTTCTTTTAAGTCTCGGAGGAAATTTTGGACTTGGACTTTTCAGCAAAGCTGAAATTATTAGGCCATTGAATATGCTTAGAGATGGAATAAGGACAGACAACGTAAAAAAATACAAGGAAGAGAAAGAGGCTTGTGTGTAGCTTGTTGCTTGCTGCTTTCTGCCTGCCCTGCTTTCCTGTGCACTGTTTCTACTGTGTGATGCCCTCTGCTAAGCCATCTTACCGTGGAGCCAGCCAACTATGGACTGAAACCTCTAAAAACTATGAGCTAAATAAATCTTTCCTCCTTAAACTTTGGGTGCTAGGTATGTTGTCTCCGCAAGTAGAAGAGTAGCTAAGATATTCCTTGAGTAATGAACATGCTTACATATAGAACTGACCAAGTGTTCAGCTCAAAATTTTAAGTGAACAAAGAGATAGATAAAAGTGAAGGTAGAGGCCAGGTGTCGTGCACTGCAGACAAAGCGTCTTTGTCCTGTAAGAAGAGTATGAGTGCAGTGTTCTCCAGCCTCTAAACAGGTGATCCAAAATTTACATGAAATTATCTGACAGTTAAAGAGGGACAGCTAAGCCCATTCACAAATGGCACTGTACAGAACAGCAGCTGCTCTTCTCTTATCCACTCTGAATCCTCCAGGAATATTCGGGGAGGCTGCCAGAGCTCCCCTGTCCCTGCCTGGTGCTGGAGCTGAGACTTATCTGGGCCACACCAAGAGCTGTGGTTGCAAAGTATCATTGTGATTAAGAAATATGATGGCAGTTGAATGCTCAAATTTTCAAAATTTAGAGTAAAAGACCATTTCCATGAATTCCTCTCAAAACTGTATTCCCTTGGAAACTCCATCCCATTGTTCCTGCCCCTTTCTAAAGCAGTTCTGGAGTCCTCTTTCCTAAGTATCCAGTTGTCCCCACTATATTTCTCTCATTGCTGGGTCAAAATACCCAATGCCCAAAATTAAGGGAGAGAAGGTTCATTTAACTCACAGTTAGAGGAAGTTTCAGTCCATACTCACCTGGCTCCCAGGCAGAGGGCAGCTGTTCATGATAGCAGAAAACAGCAAAGAGCAAAGGGAGGAGTAGCAGCTGCAGCAGCAGCAGCAGCTAGAAAGTCTATCTGCCTCCCTATTGTATTTAGGCTATCTGCCCCAGGGCTGGCTGGTGTAGCACCCACACCCATAATCCCAGCACTGGATCCTGAATTAACCATAAACTCTAGAAGCCCAATCCATGACTGCATGAGGCTTTGGGGTAACACAAACCATAATACTAGTTGCTCTTGTTTACTTTCTCTGACCATTTTTATACTGGAGAAGAGCTGGAAATCTCATGGTGCCAGATTCAGTGAATAAGATGGGTGAGGATGCACGGGGATTTCGTTGGCAGCAGCATTTCACTTGGCAGCAGCATTTGCTGTCTTTGTAATCATGTTTCATAAAGACACTCGGGAAGAAGGACTTCCAGAACTGCTTCAGACAGCGGCAAGAATGAGGGAACAGGTGTGTTCAAAGCAAAAGGAAGTATTTTTGAAGGAATTAGTAGTATCATGTCTTTTACTGTAATAAATATATATATGGTGTGTTTCAGTGTTCCCCAAGTTTTAAACACCTAGAAGAAATATGTAGAGCATATTATTGAATAATTTTAAATTTGGTTTCATGTGAGATGATTTTTGGATGATATATTGGATAAAATTAAATTATATTATTAACCTAGATATCACGTGTTTCAGTCTACATTTTAAAACGTGGCTCCTTGAGAATTTGACATTTCATTGCAGGCTTGGCATTACATTCCTCCTAACACTGTTTTAACTGAGAGACAAGAAAGTCACCTGCCAGATCCCTGCAGCACAAAGCAATGTGTAAAATAGTTGCCCCTCCTGGCTCTCAAACCAGCCACCCTATCTCCAAGCTCCAAAGCTCCTCAAACCCATTCTCTCACTCTGGGCTCAGCAAGTGTGGTGATACCCCACTCCTCTAGTTCACCTTAAGCGCCATCCCACCAGCAGCAGCACTCCGGGGCAGGAGAGAGGGAGCATCATGGGTGGGATGGGGGCACACCATTGTACCCCAGTCCTGAGCTGTGCCCAGCTCACCTCCACCAGCATGCCTGTCTGGAAGGAGGAGCTGAGACCAGACAGGCCCATGGGTTCTCAGTGATGTAGCTAGGACAGGAAGCACCAACCCTGGACCCCAGGACCTCTGTGCTCTTCCTGTTGTCTGAAAGTTGCTGGGGAAGATGCTTAGATGCATCTGGAATTTCTCAGGAGACAGCTTCTTCAATAGCTCCTCTGGGGCAGAACACATGAATGCCTTTTCTTTCTTCAACCTGTCAGCTTAACCAAACCCCAGGAGAAGAGAATCCCATCTTTCTCCCTTCCGATGCAAAATACGACTGGCTTTTGGCCAAAATCTGGGTGCGTTCCAGTGACTTTCATGTCCACCAGACCATTACCCACCTGCTGCGCACACATCTGGTGTCTGAGGTGTTTGGCATTGCCATGTACCGCCAGCTGCCTGCTGTGCACCCCATTTTCAAGGTACAGCCAGTTGTTCAGGGTGGGATCCTCACTGCTCAGCAGGGCAGGGTGGGCAAGAGTAGCTTCAGAGAGGCTTAAAGCAGTAGTCAAGTGCAGATGACGTCAAGATCAGCACTGAAGCCCAGCCCCAGACCCTCCCGTGCCTCAGCAGGAGGGTCAGCATTGCAGATCGGGCTGGGCTGCTGCCGCCACAGCCTTCTCTGAGGTTCCCTGTCCTTTAGCTGCTGGTGGCCCATGTAAGGTTCACCATCGCCATCAACACCAAGGCCCGTGAGCAGCTCATCTGCGAGTACGGCCTCTTTGACAAGGTGCGTACCCCGGCCTGACCCAGTGCTTCACCCACCTGGGTCCAGGTGCTCTAGGAGGTGGGGTGGGACCTTGTCCTTCCTGAGTTGATCATGCCTCCTCCCACCCCTACCTCCACCCTCCCCACGTGGTTTGCGCTGTTTCCCCACCCTGCTATCCCAGACCTCAGAGCGCTGGCTCAGGGACGCACCCTCCCGCAGGCCAATGCCACGGGTGGCGGCGGGCACGTGCAGATGGTGCAGCGCGCCATGGAACACCTGACCTACGCCTCCCTGTGCTTCCCTGAGGCCATCCGGGCCCGCGGCATGGACAGCACGGAAGACATCCCCTACTACTTCTACCGCGATGATGGGCTGCTGGTGTGGGAAGCTATCCACAGGTGTGCGGGGCAGAGCCCTCTGGGTGGGGCCTGCGGGTGGGGCTAGGGATTCCCCAGGCGCCTGCCACCGGACCAGCTGTTTCCCAGGTCTGTAAGTTGATCAGCCACCCCATCCCAGCTTCGTGACTGAGGTAGTGGACCTCTACTATGAGAGTGACCAGGTGGTGGCAGAGGACGCAGAGCTGCAGGCCTTTGCCAAGGACGTCTACGTGTACGGCATGCGTGGTTGCAAGGCCTCAGGTAGGCGCCACACCAACGGTGCCTGCTTGTGCAGGGTTGGGTGGATTCACTTCTGGCTGATGGCCTGCACTTCCCCCCACCCCCACCCCCGCAGGGTTTCCCAAGTCGCTGCGCAGCCGCGAACAGCTGACTAAGTACCTAACCATGATCATCTTCACCGCATCTGCGCAGCACGCAGCTGTCAACTTTGGGCAGGTGGGTGGCCTTGATCCTGACCTGAATCCTTAACCCTGCCCTACCTACCTGGGCTCTGTGCTGGGTTCCCACTGGGAAGGATGGGGGAGTTGGGAGGGGAGCGGACCCCCTGCTGTTAGTAGGTACCTGCGTGAGTAGTTGGCGACTCTGCACCTGGGCTACTGGGATCCACCAATGTCCGTGCTGTCCCCAGTACGACTGGTGCTCGTGGATCCCCAATGCACCTCCCACTATGAGGGCACCGCCGCCCACAGCCAAGGGCGTGGTGACCATCCAGCAGATCGTGGAGACGCTGCCAGACCGCGGCCGCTCATGCTGGCACCTGGGCGCTGTGTGGGCACTGAGCCAGGTGCAGGAGAACGAGGTGAGGCATGGGCCCAGACAGCGGCGCTGGGGCACAGGCTGTACTATTCCGTCCTGGCAGCCAGGAGCCTGAGCACCAACCTGGATGGGAAGAGGAGCCACCAGGTCCCGGGCTGGAGTGGAAGCTAGAAGACTCAGCGCTATCCCACTCCTTGCCACCAGAGGGTGCCAAGCGTCTGTGTCTCACTTTGAGCAATGAGCAGGTTCTTGCGTGTGGTCCTCTCTGGTCCCCAAGGGAAGGGGAAGAACAGTCCTGGCTCCTTCAGGGGGTGCACGCCTGTACTTCATCACCAAATGGGGACCCTCTGAGTGCACACAGGCCTTGGCAGGATCTCCTGTGTGCAAGAGGGAGAAGCCAGTCACCAGCCCAGCACTGGTCCTTCCTGGTCATCCTTGTGTCTGAGCTCAGTGTGATACATTCCTGACAGAGGGTTGTCACAGTGGGAGATCGTGAGGACTGGATCTCACTCCACACACTACATCCGAATCCCACTGCCCTTGCCCTGAGATCTGCTAGCTTTTAACCTGGCAGTGCTGCCACAGATTAGTCCAATCTCACAGTGCAGACACCTGTGAGTGCAAACACATGCGCACAGAGCCCACACACATGCTGCCCCACAATCCTCTGGCCCACAGGGCCCTTGTCTGGTGCCCTGCAGGCCTGGAGCCCTGGAGGGCATCACACAGGACACCACAGCCAGTCCTGCTGTGCGGCACCATTGCTGGCTTCCTATGGTCTCAACAGCAGGTATGGCCCTTTCTAAATTAACCCATCAGCCATGTCTGGGCTCTGGAGCTATTGCAGTGAAACAGGTTGGCGGTAGCATCACACTGGCTTTCAGTCTCCTTTTATTTCTGCTGTTTCTTTCAGTCTCCTTTTATTTCATGCTGTTTCATGCTCACTCATACTTCTACTTCTGCATGATGTCTCGATAGACACACATGCACCAGGTGAGGAGCAGTCCACTCATGTAGCAGATCTAGTGCCTCACACACCATCACTTTGTGAGTAGGAGCATGGTCTCCTGGTTCCTATGAAGAAGCATGCTTTACAATATTGTCAACTAGTCCCCTGCCAGACCTCAGCCCACCAGGACCCTCCACATGCCTGACTGCAGCCTATACCACGGACCCACCCCTCCTCCCATGACAGCTACTGTTCTACTCAACTTCAAGGTGTTCAGACTCCATATGTTAGTAGGACCATGCCATATTTGTCTTTCTGTGCTTGGCTTATTTCACCTGTCATAATGGCCAGGTTCATCCATGTTGTTTCAAGTGACAGGATAATGTCACTTTTACAGGTAGCAGAGGGTAGAAGAAATAGGAGGGGAGCAGGTTACCAGGGTAGCATGAGGCCTGTCCATTTACATAGTTCCCCAGTACACTGATTCACCTGTCTGTCCATGTCTGGACCTCAGCTGTTCCTAGGCATGTACCCTGAAGAGCACTTCACCGAGAAGCCAGTGAAGGAGGCCATGGCCCGCTTCCGCAAGAACCTGGAAGCCATCGTCAGTGTGATTGCAGAGCGCAACAAGAACAAAAAGCTGCCCTATTACTACCTGTCCCCAGACCGGATTCCCAACAGTGTGGCTATCTGAGCTCCCCCTGGGAAGACCAGCTGGACATTAGCCTGGACACCAATACTGCTTTCACTCCAGACTACTCCAGGCTGTTGTGGGACAGAAAAGCTTCAGTGCCTTTTCCTGTTTTGTCCTTGATCCTTGAGGATCCCTTCCTACCACAGGAGATGACAGCACACAACCCTGCAGGCCTAAGCAGCTTTTGTCCCACACCCAGCTCAGTAAGTGGCCTAGCTGCTGGTAACAGCATAGCAGGAGAACTGGTCTATTATTACTGGAGATGTGGGGCACTTCCTGTTCTACTTAACAGTTCAATTTCATGCCTGTAGTAGGTACCCAAATAAATTCCTGTTGAGTGAATTCAGAATTGGTTGTCACAGAAACAAAGTTCATTTAAAACAGTTCTCATTTCACCTGCTATGTTCCAGTGCACAGCTTATGGCCTCCACCATCACCAAAGGCCATAAGCATTGAGATTCCATCATGGCAAGGGCCTACCCCATTCACTGGATGGGAGGTGACTATCCCCACTTCTCTTCCCAGAGCACTCTTCTTCAGAGCACTGCCAAGTGCCCAACCTCCTGGGAAGCCTCTCTCATCTTGCAGTGGCACTTCTCCCGGGAGCTTCATCTGGCCTCACTGTCGCCCATCTAGGCGATCTCCCTCAAGGAAGGAGGAAGGATGGGGAATCTACCATGTCCTTTCCATGCCCTGGGCTGGCATTAGTATGCAGGCCTCCCCCTCTTCCTCCTAGCAGGACACCTACTATGGATTCCAGGCCTCTCTTAGGAGCTGGGTGTTGGCCTTCTCCTGAGGCAAGGTTTGCAGCAAGGCTGAAGAAGCAGGGCCAGCCTGAGCATGGGCATGGCTGCCATCTGCCCGCTCTTATCACACACACAATCATAGCCCCAGGCTGGTGGCACCATAACCTCCAGAGCTCCAGCAGGTGCTTTGATGTGCTGGGCCAGCAGCTCAGTGTCAAGAAAATGATCCTCCCAAACCAACATGCATGGGATGTAGCCACACTCCTGGGGCACAAGCCCCTTGGCATAGTCTTGACTCTGGAGTGGCTACAGGACAGCTTGAGATGGGCCCCTTCTGGCTAGACTGCCTATATCCATCCTTCATAAGAACTTGCCATCACCCTGTGGGTGGCCTTTGGACACATGTCCTAAACATCTGGCTATAGCAGAGACTTAGTCCCAGCTTTAGAAGCCATCAAGAGGGGCAGGAAGCATAAGGAAGGAGCTGAAGATATGAGCAGACATAGGTCTGCTACACAAGGAGAGGGGAGCAAGGTTTCTTG